>VWYK01033135.1:221097-249471 GCA_013399775.1 Semnornis frantzii | reverse complement strand
TTTTTTTTTTTTTTTTAAAGGAGGAAAAAAAAATTAAGCAAGGGGAGAAATGAAAAAAAAAAAAAGCAACATCTTCAGGATGAGGAAGCACCAAGCCCAAGCACTGCCAGTCCTCACAGCAGAAAGGGAGCAAAGGCTTTGACCTTGGTGACTCAAAGAAAAAATGAGTGCTGCCTCCTCAAAGAAGGAAGTGGGTTGGACACGTAGCACTGAGCACCAGCTTCCCTGTGACCTCTCCCTTGTGCACCTGGGGAAGACAATGGCTGGTACCACCTCCAGAAGGCAAGTCCAAATTACAGGACTGTGACTTGCTACCTTGCAGGAACAGTTTACTCCACTGCACCCCATGGCTGGTACAAAGCAAGAGATGCTCTACCAGGTCACATCTGTCCCCTCTGATCCTTCCAGCAGTAGTGTTTTAGATGCACCCTTCCCCAGTGCCCCTTCTCCAGAACTCAGCCCCTCAAGGGCTGCTTTCAGCCACCCCTCCGGCAATTAGTCAGTTGACTCACAGTGGGATGGGGACAGCCCCAGACTGACAACTTGTAATAAGTTGTTTTTCTCAGCATCCTTGTGCATGAAGGAGACAGAAGGAGGATGAGTCCTGATACCTGCAGGTCACAGCAGCTGTGACCCGGTTGTGTTTACGGAGCACCCTCCAGCACTCTCCTCCATTTTCAGCTGCTGTCCCAACGCCCCTCCCAGAACCCAGCCCTCCCACCCACACAGCACCAGGAGGCTGGTGTGGTGCCTGACATCAGCAGATGAAGCCATCAGCACCCTGAGCAGAAACAGTGCGCATGCAGCCCCTTCACTCCTCAACTCTGCTGCAGAAAGGAGTCTAAGGGTTAAAGCTCTCTGGAAAGAGCTGAGTATGTCTGTCTGGGTTTCAGTCCTCATCTCAGCCACCTCAGCTTCCTGCCGAAGAGCCCTTCCATCGAGAGGTCCAGGCCGGCAGCACACTTCCTCCCGACAGCTCGCACACACACAGAGGGTTGCTGTGCTCACCACCCGGCGCCTCTCCAAACCCATCCCATCTCCCACTCCCCCCAGGCAGCAGAAGCACTCACCAGCTCCACCTGAGGCCCCAGTCCTTCCAGGATCCGGTGGGCAGCCTCTGCCTTCTTCTGTAGGAAGAAAAGGGGAAAGGGAAAAGAAAATTTATTTCTGCCATCACTTACACTTGCAGTCCCCTGCTCCAGCTCTCCTCCTGTGCTAAAACCCCTTCCCAGACCTCTGCAGAGCTGCTGTAAACCCCATCCCGGCCTGAAAGTGGGTGGAAAGGTTCAGTCCAGCCTCTGGACCCGCAGAGAAGCTCCACGGCCAAAGGGTCCCACACTGGAGCTACCAGGAGTTACCACTGCATCCAAGCTCTGCCTGGGGAAGTGACCTGGATCTCCCGTCCCTTTGGATGCCAGGCAGAGGGATCATACCCGTTACCTCCACATGGCTGAAAGGCTCCAGCACTCGAGTTATCAGCACTCTAAAGCTTCCCAGCAATGCCCAGGTCGCGATCTGAACCCCCAGCCCCTCTGGGTGCCAGGCGGGGGGCTCAGAGCCGTCCCCGCGGCGGTGCGAGGCGGGCAGGCGCGCTGGCACGCACGCACAGATGTCCTGCCTAGGATTCATCGCTGCACAAGCATGTGATCATCAGAGCTGAGCTGCTCTTGGCTCCTCATCTTGCTCTCACTTCCCTCCCCTCCCTGCCACAGAGGAGCACTTCTCTGTGCCCTCCCACCCCAGCCAAGCTACCTAGTGCTTATTAGAGAAAAAAAATCCCACCCAGGACCACGTGTCAGGGGCTGTGTGGTGGTTGCTAATTAAACAGGCCTGAAAACAAGCCCTGGGTTGGCTGCAGCAGGACTCTAAATAAAAGATGACATTTTCAGTAAACAGCCCTTCCTCCCAAAGCCAGGCTTTTGGTGGGGGGTTACTGACAGTCCAATAAATCCAGATCGCTTCACGCTGCCCAAAGGCCATAGGGCTGAGCTGATAAAGTCAAATATCTGGCAGCAAGGAATAGCAGGAGATGGATTTTCAGAGATGTTTGTTCAATAAAATAGATAGTTCTAGCTGTTTTAGGATAGTTAGGGAGAGAAAATCATAGCTGCCTGAAGTAGGGGTGAAAAAAGCAGTGGGCAGTTAAGCTTCCCCAGGATTTAAACACAGGATGACAGAGGTGTAAAGAGAAGGGAAACACGTTTTTTTAAAGCAATAGAGCTGGACTGGAGCTGCAGGATGGGAGCTGAGCCCCAGAATTGGGGTGCTGGAAGGAGCCAGGCTCTGGGCTTCCCAGCAGAGCTAGTGAGGCTCTGGCAAACCCTGAAGCCTCCCCAGGGCAGGGAAGGAATTTCAGCTCTAGGACTCTGCCTTACACTGCTCCCCAGCACCTGGCATCTCTCAACTACATGCCAGCTCACAGCAGGATGAGTTTCCTGGGGTCTCAGCACATGGGATGTCTCACCAAAAGCTGGCACACTGCCCTGACAGCTTGCCCTGTGTCCACCCACCAAGAGCTTCACCCAACCCCCTACTGCCCCCTTGGAAGTGCCGATGCAGGCAGTACTTGTGCAAGCTCCTGGCCAGGGCTTTGCACACCCACACAGCATCCGATCTGCCACCCTGCACTTCTACAGAGCTGGCCCCAGAGCAGCTGCATGAGTCACTCTGCCTGCAGCCCAGCACCAGGCCCCAGCAAAGCAGCCCCAGCCTGGCTACAGAGCCCCTGTGGGTGCCTCACTGCAACAGGGCAACTGGGGCACCTTGCCAGCTCCTCTACTACTGCACACTTGGGAGGACACAAAGCCTGGTTTTGGCAATTTAGAAACTACTTCAAGGATGCTAGGGAGATGTAACCATGAAGTATGCCTGCTCTCCTCCTCATGCATGAGCCTTGCCTGGACGTATCCCTGCCTGTTCATCTGTGGCACTCCTGTACAGCAGACCTCAGGACTCGCAGATGTCACCACCACTGTGTGTACCTCAAGGGCAAGGACGTACACACGCAGAAGGAGAGCAGTTATGTGATGCTGTGGCAGAGCCCAAAATGCACCTAGAGCCTGTCCCAATGAGCTGCTCTGTCATTCCAGCCTCTCTTACATCCCTGCTCCATCTCAGGAGGACCACAGGTGGAGTGATGACCCCAGTGCCCAGCTCACTCTGGAGCCCTCCGGGATGCATGGACAGTGCAGAAACCTGCAGCTTGCTCCCGATTCACTGCACCAGAGATTAGTATTTTGGTCTCCATGGGGTATAAAATCTGATGACCTTGGAGAATACCAGCACTGTGGCATCTGGAATCACAGAACAGTTTGAGCTGGAATGGATCTTTTCAGATCACCTAGTTCCAATCCTGTCATTGATACAGACAACTTTTACTAGACCACGTGGCCCAAAGACCCATCAAGCTTAACAAGCCTTAACAATTACACAAGACTCAGAGAAGACTTAACAGATCTTAATTAAAACCAGGGATTGATATTTTCTGGGGGGGAGGGTCATTGTAACTGCTACAAGATACCCTGTATCTGCTGCTGAGAAGGTGATGCTGCCAAGTATCTTCCCACCCACTACTGCTAGCTGGTGAGTGGGAGCATCACCTTACCGAGAGTTTTGGTGATGCATACCTGGGACTAAAATCAGCAAACCAGTTAAGTGCAGGCAGTGTGAATGTGGGTATAAAATTGCATCCCCAGTTGGAGGCAGCCAGCAGCACCTGTTCCACTGGTGGAAGATGTCCTGGCAGCAGCGACAGCACCATGAGGAGCTGATAATGCTGCAGGCTTGTGTGTACAGCGAGATTTACTTGGAGAAAAAGCTGAGTGTGTTCAGCTGCTGCATTTGCCATGTTTAGACAACTTAATGAGACAACCCAGAGGCAAATCACCATCGGCACAACATGTGGAGAATCAAGAAGAATGACATAATTTGTCTTGCATTAACCAACTGTAATATACACATCTCCAGAACGAAAGATCAGGAGGGGAAACTATTCTGAGCACGTCATGTCTTTGTAGGTACACAAAGAGATGCCTCTATCTTAAAAGCTGCCCAATTAACACTTGACACCCACTGTAATTGCTGGTGCTCCTTGCTGCATTTATCAGATGATAGCAGAACCATAATGAGCTGTCTGAAAGGCCAGGCAGACCGAGGTGAGAGCTGGCAGCACAGTTAGGGGGGGACATATTACACCCAGCAGAAGGTTCCCACCACACTAGGGCTCATCTTGGAGGACAGCCAGACACAGGGAGAAACGTTGCTGCCTGAGGACTCAGCCAGCCAAAAGCCTGGCTGGAGAACTTCGGCAAACTTCAAACTGTTCAGCACAAGGGCAGCCCCTAGGTCTCTCTGCAGCCACAGGAACTTTGCTGAAGCTCTGTTAAATCTCCTCCTTTCTGAAGGCACAGTCACCTAGGACTCAGTTCCAATACTGAGCACGTTTAGTGATTGGCACTGCAGAAGGAAACCAGAGGGTCCATCCTACGTTTGCTGAATAACACCCATCCCCAAGGCTGCAATCTCCATTATTTAACAGAAGGAAACGTACTGGAAAGCAAAACTCTGTCTCTAATTCTGGCGAGATGCGCGACAATCCCCATCGGTTTTGCATTCCTCTGCAGCTCCACAGCAAGTAGCTCATGACCCCTTTTCCCCACTGAAATAAGGCTGCAGTGCTCAGAGCAGCGGCACCCAAAGAGAGACTGAAGCCCCAAGGCTAAGTTTTACTCCCATTTACCATCGGTTGCTTAGAACAGCTCTGGGTTTGGGCAAGAGAGGGCGCTTCTGAAGGTGGAGGAAGCTCCTCTGGACTGTATTTAAGTATGACTCAGATGGAGAAGCCCATCATATACTAGTCTTCCACTTTCAGAGGGATCGAGGTGTCTCAAGAAATGTGGTTGAACCACAAACACTGATCTGTGTCACTGTGGGGCCCACAGATGCAACAGGGGACCCAGAGATGTGGCAGGCAGTAGCAGCTGCCCACAACAAACCTCCCTGTGTCTCCCCATCACAGAGCATGGGCAGGCAAACCACAGTTGGGGAGGTCACGCTCATAACCCATCTCATGCTTCTCCAACAAGCCTGGAGCTAAAGATAACTTCATCACAACAGAAACCTCCCTGCAGACTATAAAAATCTCCATTCTCACTTAAAAAGCGTTTGGCTTCCACAGCAAACTCCAGCCCCTTGGTTTTCCTTTGGATACTTAAAATAAGCCTGGGAGGGAGAAGAGGGCAGGAGAAGAACTTCCCGGTCATGCAAGCTCCCACAGGGATGACGAGCTGACCCCACGAGGCAGTGAAGCATCCAAAACCCAAGGAGGCAGAGTCTGGGATTTTGCGTGGGCCCTTCTTAAAGTGAAATTTAAAAATGGCAGAGAAGGAAACACAGGAGTTATTTTGAGAAAGCGGATCCGAAATTAGGAGGCGGCATTTTCTTGGACTGGCTCCAGCCACGGCTCCCTGCAGCACAAAGCTGCTGCAGCTGAACTGTGCTCCAGGGGTTATTTATAGCAGCCCATAGGCAGCAGCCATGGGGAGTGGAAGGATTTCTATTTGGGATCAGGCGTGTCCCCACATGGAGATAAGCAAAACTCTTGGAGAACAGCAGGAGAGTTGTGCACAGGGCGGTGCTGGGAAAAATTCCTGTCCCAGCAGCACGAGGTCCTGGAGGCAAGATGGAGCTGCAAGAGTAGCACAGCAAAGAGGCAGGCTGGAACTGGGACCTTGTTTAAAACAAAATTCAGGAGAAGCTTGGCTGAAGTCAGCAGAAATTATGGAAACCCTCAGGCCAGACACTTGCTATGTTAAGCAGAATGCAAACAGTCTGAGGGGATCTAAATGCTCTACCTCTGTGCCAAGACTTGCCAGGACCAAGTCATGCCAGGACCAATCATGACCTGGCAGTGCCAGTTTCAAGGGAAAAGGTTTTAATTTATGCAACCACAGGTACTAGTTTTTCCTCAGTCATGCTCTGTCTGATAGCCAAACCACCCCAGACATTTGCTACTCTTCCCACAAAACAGGTGATGAGCACTGGTGCCATGGGAAGGAAAAACACCATCCTTCCCTCCCAGGCTCCCACAGCTGGCAACTACAGTTACCAGCAGTGCTCCCAACTCAACCACACCACAGGAGCCTGAGAATCTTTGCTCGCCTTGAACTCAAGTGTCCCTGAGCATCATTGGGCATTGGTCAGCCTCAGGGGTATACAACGGGCTCCTCTGAGCCAGCACAGGGCCTGATGCTCCCCAGGGGTGCCCATGGGATGTGGGTACCCCTACATGCTCCCCACTTGCCCACCTGGGCAATCTCTCTGCTGCACCAGAGATGATGAAGTCTGTCGCTGAGGTTCAGGCAGGAGATGCACACAGTGGTGGTTACAAATGACTAATCCAAGCAGTAAGAAAGCTGAAGAAATGGGTCACAGTGGAATGGTGACTTAATCCCAGCCCCCATCTATCCTGAGTGAAGTGTGACAAGCAGACTCACTTCAGTTGCTCACCGCTCTCTGGCTTTGACTAGCCCTTGCCCTCTGGTTTCTGTGTTCAGCTCACTTGCACTCCATCCCCTTGTCATGGCAGGTTTATACTGGCTATTAGGAAAACTTTCTTCCCCAAAAGGGTTGTCAAACCCTGGAACAGGCTGCCCAGGGCAGTGGTGGAGCCACCATCCCTGGAGAGATTTAAATGAAATGTAGACATGGTGCTGCTCAGGGGCACAGTTTAGTGCTGACCTGTACTTTTTGTCCTTACATCCAGGACCTGAAAACCCAGGACATGGCATTATCCGGTTTGGGTTAGTCATTCACAAAGCTTCTAAGTAAGTGTACGTCCTGGGAAACTGCAGAACCTAAAGCAGACACTAAAAATTAGACATCAGGACCATTTGAGAAAGACAATTTTTTAAAATCCAACTATTTCCTTCAAATCCAAGTAAAAAATGAAAGGATTCTCAACCACTCCACACTAAATGTTTCCATCTCATCATTTTGAAACTCTTACTGTCACACAGAGAAGTGTTAACAGCTTCTAACCTGACCTTTCCACTCTTCCTCAGGACTACTTGAAAGCCCAAGCTAAGATAAGGCAATCCCAGAACAGAAGTTATTATAGAAAAAAAAAAAAAAAAAAGGCAAAATGAACCTGACCCTTTCAGCAGCCAAACACAAAATGCCCCCACCCCAGCTAGCACATAAACTAGAATTTGAAAAACAAGCCCTGCAGATTTAATGCTTGAAAGCAGTTTCACTGATAAGGTTTTATTTATTGCACCAGCTCCGGCCTGATTCTTCCCTTTCTAATGTAAATCAGGAGTTCATAGAAAATCAGAGTTATACAGACATAAAATCCCTGTGGGATCTGAGTCACACTCGGTGCCTTTGAGTGGTTAACGGTGAGATTATCCTTTGCAATGCTAAAAGTGTTCATTTATTCATTCTCTTATTTATGGATGGGGCATTAATGCTTCATGAAGGTATTTGAGGAGGGTAAATGGATAGCTTGGAACATGCTCTGCACAGACACAACAGCAGCAGGGGGTGGAAGAAGTTCAAAACAGCCCTTTGAATTCCAATTTTCCAGCATAATGCTGAATTTAGAGATAGATAGCTCTGCCCTTTTGAAGGAACAAGCACCGAGACAGAAAAGGAATTAAAATTTAATCTTATTGATTTCACCAACTCGATCCCAAGAGCGAGACAGCCGCTGCTGCCTGCTCCCACTGCCTGCGCTGCATCAAACAGTTTTGCAGAGGGCTGACAGTGGGGCAGGAACGGTCTGAAGCAGCCACAAGCTGTTGGTACCCATGGCGTGCAGGGGCGACGCAGGGGCACTTGTCCCAGCCCTCGCCACACTGCGGTGGGTCACAGCATGCGGCACGGCAGTGGAGGGCGAAGTCACGCCGTGTCCTGACGCGCCCTCTCCCATAAATGAGCTCAGTGTTTGAGAGGAAAGCTGACGCGTGCTTGTTTGCAGGGACAGCTCTGACACAAGGATGGAGGCTGCTTTTTATCTGCTGGTCTCCAAGCAGGAATCCTGCCTGGCTCTGATGCACGACAAGTTGGCTGAGCCTTCGGCCTCCCAGATCTGGCTTGCAGAGAGCCAGAGATGGGCACTTGCAGGTTGTGCATTGTCACAGTGGTCAGAAAAGAAGGCAGAAACATGGATCGTGCATGGTTGCCTATGTGACTTTGGGCATGGAGAGGACTTGGAGGAGAGTTCACCCAATCATGTCAATCTAGGAGGCTGGCACAGTCAGGGCTGCTGCAGTGCAGCTTCATGGAATCAGAGAGTGGTTTGGGTTGAAAAGGATCTTAAAGATCACCTACTTCCAATCTCTCTGCCACGGGCAGGGTCATCTGCCACTAGATCAGGCTAGTCAAACCCCCATCCAATCTGACCTGTAAGGTTCCTCCAGGACACACTGACAAGGAAAGCTTACAGCCTGGCACTCCAGGAAAGGCACGGACAGCAATATGGAGCAAGGGTAATGCTTCTCTCTCTCCTCTCCATGCTCAGAAAGGGATCTGGAAATTTCCTTTTAAAGCACATCATTTCCAAGGCCAGGTATGCTCCATCAATTTCAAGGGAAGACAGATGCAAGGAATCCCAGGAACAGCCCAAGGGAATAAAATCATGGCTAAAAATACGCATAGATGATCTGTCCTGGTTACAGGGAATCAAGGTGGAAGGAAGCTAAATTCTCTCACTACAGTAACTCATCCCAGACAGGTAAATGAAAACCCACAAAGATGCTGTGCCACACAGCTACCACCTCAGAGGCGCCACACCCAGCAAAGATTGTATAATGTTATGGGTTGGAAGGGACCTTTAAAGCTCATCTAGTCCACCCCCTACTACAGTAAGCAGGGACACCAACTAGGATCAGGTTGCTCCATCTCCAGGGATGGGGTTTCTATCACTTCTTTGGGCAACCTGTTCAGTTCAAGAGGGATCAGCTTCCCCTTGAAGGGAAAACACTAAAGGTGGCTCACATGGTTTAATTTAGGAGATCCCCAGTGCCCATGAAGCTGTCAGCCTCTAGGAGCAACCAAAATTCCTATCACCACTCTGCCAGCACCAGGCTCCTGGAGATGGGCTGATGGAGACTGGTAAACTCACCCCACCCCCACCCAGGCACCCTGAAGCAGGATGGGCTCCCCACTGCACTTTCTGAATGAATTTGGCTATGGGAACACCCATCCCTGTTTTCAAACATTGTTCTGCATCTTCAGGGACTGAAAGCATTTTTGAAGACAGGACGCGGATGCTTCTGAAAATTCTTCCCACTGTTTATTCTTGGTTTAGTCTATGGATAGTCCCCAAAATGGCAACTTTCATTCTCATCCATCCTTTCAGAAGTGGCGGAGTTTGCACTCACAGTTGAATTTTGGCTTGGATTCATGCCTGTTTTTCTGTTATACTACAAACATTTCCCAAAAGGTACTTTTCTGGGTGCAACTTCACTGCTCATCCATGAGAACAAGATAAAGTGCAACACCCCTCCCCCCAGGCACGTACCCAGAACAGGAGGCACCTAGATCTTGAATACCAACTGCTTCTCCATAATCCAAGTCTCCTAAACCCTTCCCAAACACAGCCACAGTCTTGCAGTTCCAGATTTTGCCGCAGTCAGGAGCAGTTTCTCTCCACTCTTCCTCAGCAGAATCTCTAGAGTCAACAATTTTTTGTCTGGAAATCAATTATTTGTCCAGCAGAGTGTAGCAAGAGGGGATTACAGGTCACGTTTTCCACAATTATCCTTTCCAGTGCTGAGGAACTTTTCAAATCATACGTGTTAAGTAGGTCACAAGAGGGAAAAGCAGTACGATGGGTTCCTAGCATCAGTAAGCCTGAAGTCTGAGAAAATCAAGAGAGAGGCCAGTGCCAACCTGCATCCCAAGCCCTCATCCATAGCCAGTGCAGCGGTGAGAAAACAAACCCATACAGACTTCCCTGATGAACCATAAGCTAAAATTAGAAACCATTCACCCCTGCAAAGCCACAGCTATCGCCGAAAGGAAAATAGGTCAGAGAACGCCTGGCTAACTCGATTTTCCGGCCTTTCTAGCTGCTCTGTCCTCACGTAACCTCCTCTCTCCCAGGGACCGTTTTTGGTGTCTCCTTTGTTCGAGGTATAACTGCCCGCAGTGTGCGGCTCCGGCACAGCCTGGCAGCAGTGGTGGGAATGGGCACAGCAGCAGCCACGGCCTCAGGGAAGCACAGACCCGCAGTTCACGGAAAATCAAAGCAGAGCCAGGCGACAGCCCCTCCACGAAGTGTGCTGCCTCCCACCTGCTCTGGGAGCAGGACAAGCATTGGCTTCCTGCCCCTGCCACAATATTGCCCTTTAAAGATCGTGTTGGGGTTTGCCAGCACTTCTGGGGTGCTTTGGTCTCTCGCCTCTTCCCAAGGCCTGAATGCCCTCTTTTCATGTGCATTTCTTACTGCGTGCTGCCTCCCTCAAGTGAGCCACAAGCAGAGCCATGCGAGTCAATCAGGCTTTTCCTCCCTTTGTGTGCAGGCTGGAGCCCCAGCTCAGCTGCTTCTCCTGGGAGGAGACCTCAAGGCATCTAACTCCCCTGCTTTTTCACAGCACAGAAGAGGAGGGAAGGCTTGAAATTTGGTTCAGTGTCCTTCCTTGTTCTAGATCTATGTGTCTCTATCTGGCTTACAAGCCTTCCTACCTACCAACTCACCTTGCTACTAACTGTTAACCTGCAGCGAACCCACAGGTCAGCACAAGGGTGCCTGGGGCTCTCCTCACTAGAGTTGGGCACACCTGGAGGCTGTGGTACCACCAGTCCCACACCAAAGCAACCTCAGCATCAACCACCATCCAATATTTTTCACACACAAACCTAACTGATGCTTCCATGTCCTTTCCTCCATCCAGCTTTCCTCCTGGCCCCCAGGGAAGAACAGTTGTCACTGAAAGGCATCCCAAACTGTGTGTGACGGAGGTGAGAGGTGAAAGTTGAGCCCAGGGATGACAGGGACAACTGCATACTGAACATCCCACCTTTGTTACTAGAGCCTCAGCACATCCTTTCCCTTTGCAGCCTGCATCTCAGCCTCTCACTGCTCTGGTACTGAAAAGGGCCTCAGACATTCCAATCAGCCAGCAAGGCTCTGTCAGTTCTGTTGTCCATGAATAGATCGTGTCTTCTTCAAAGGAGGAACCTCCCTCCAGCCTGCCATGGTTTTTGTCAAGCAAAAGGGAAGGGTGGTTTAGTTTGAGTCTCCTACCCACAGATATGCTTGCTTTACGCACCACTCACAAAGAGACTTTACGAGACTGGGGGAAGGATCATCACTTGCCCACCCCAGGGCTCCTGCAGACAGCCAGGTTTGAAACTACGCAGAAATCTGGTGTCAGACATGACTTTCTCTTGCTGAGCACCTAGAACAAGACTACCCTACTGCAAAGGTTAATAGCCAAACACTCCTAGCAGCAGCCTGGCTCTGAGGATCAGCATAGCCCAGAATGAAGCTGGATGCACTGACAAGTGGCTGCCACCAGCTCTGGGCACTGCCTGTGACAGTGTCCCAGGTGTTACGGCTGTGCACTTTCAAGGACAAATGTAGAACTCCATGACTGCTCACTGTGCTCTTTGCCACCAAACCTGAAGCACTGGCCAGAGTCATAGCACAGGCTTCAGGAACAGATCAGAATAATTGTGGAGAAGGTAATGGGGGACTCAGGGAGATGGGAGGGAAAGGAGTGAGACCATGCTGCTGGTGTGGGCAGAGACAAGAGATGACAAAGTAGAACAATTAGCCCTGAGCCAAGTCCAGCTAACAGGGACTGCTATGACATAGACCATTGGGGATGCAATGGCAGATCACTTCTCCCTGCCTCAGCACCATCACTTGTTTCTTACCCTCCATGTTCAAGGAAGGTGTAGCTCAAGGAAATAGGAATAAAAATCATAGAATGACTGAATTGTGGAGATGGGAAGGGGCCTCTGGAGACCATCTAGTCCAGCCCTGCTACTACAGTGGGTTCACCTAGAGCAGGTGACACAGGATGGTGTTCAGGAGGGGTTTGAAGCCTCCACAACCTCTGTAGGTAGCCTGCTCCAGTGCTCTGTCATCCTCACAGTAAGAAGTTTTTCCTTATGTTTGAGACCTCTTGCTTTTTGTAATCGAATTCCCAGCAGAGATGGTATGAACTACATAGCCAAGACCCCTCGAGAGGGCTGAACGGCTTTGAGGAACACTTGGCACCTGCCCCCAAAGCCCAGTGCCTGTGAAGCTCTCACCAGCCGATGCTTGCAAATGCTTCAAACACATTGACCTCGGTCATCACACACTCGCAGAGCAGAGTGCCAGCACTGGGCTTCCTATGGCTCAGGGAAAGAAGCAGATGGGAAAAGGAAAAATGGCACTGCCTGAGAGTGCAGGGTATGCGTTTCCCTTTCCCCCCACCCCCTTTTAGGAGTGGGGCACCTGGATTTCTGCAGCTCCCAGTGAAATCGCAGGCCTTGCAATTCAAAGTAATTAGCGCCTGGTAGTTTCCCTTTTATGCAGAATCATCCTTTTCATCCAACACCTAAATGGAAATGAATGTGCTTGATTATCCACCAAAGGGCCCCATTTCCCAGCGTCGCTCCAAAGCGCACAGTGAAACGTGTGTCTCCTCAAGCTGCTATTACAGGCAACGGCTGAGCACAGCAAATGAGTGGTCAATGCAAAGATGCAGAGCCAGAGACTCCAGCCTGACCTTTGCTGACGCTACTCACAGCGTCAAATAGCCACAAATCCAGATGTGGCTCCATCCGCATCCTTTCTGCTCCAGCCCAGGCAGAGGGGGGACTCAGAAGCAGACAGGATTGCTTACAGCTGGCCTGCACTATTGGAGCATCACAGATGGCCCCTCCATCCATGCAGTCCACCCCACCCACCCAAGCCCATCCATTGAGGCAGCTTTCAACCAGGTTCACACCCAAAGATAAGGATAGAAGAAGCCATTTAACAGACAGGGCTCTGAAGCACCTCCTCCGTGNCCCCCGGTTCTTCAGAAGACACCTGTGCTCAATCCACACAGCAGAGTGAGCTCCTCACATCTATCCACCTCCCACTGCCTCTATGCCAGAGGTCTCACCCAGGGGAATCCCACACCTACCCCTTACCCAGCTCCCTGTCCCTGGCCAGGGCGACGCGGCGCGCTCACACGGTTGCACTTCCATCGTTTTCAGACTCACCCTGTTCTCGTCGTAGATGATCTGCACCAAGCTGCGATGTTTGGACTCGATAGGAGGCGGGGAGATGGGTTTTTCAGGCTCTGGTGGTTTGGCTGCTTCTTCCTCCAACTGTTGCTGTGGAAAGAGAGGGGGGAGGAGAAGGATGAGTCACAGTGAGAAACGCAGCCGTCCCCATCCACATGAGACTCTCGACCGAAGCAGAAACCACCATGGCAGAAGGCTTCCTGCAAGATACAGACAGGCTCAGGCCAGGAAGGGACAGGGAGAGGGATGAGAGTCATTTAAAAACCCCTGCCACACAGGCACAGTCCTGTCCTGCCCCAGGCATCTGGCCCATGTTGGTAGGTTGGTGATTTTTACACATGCGGGTCGAGAACTTGCCTTGAGCAGGTCTCCTGTAGAGGACTCAAGGCTAGAAATAATGATTTTATTGGAAATTCCTCAAGGGAACTGCAGCTCCCAGCTGCAACCTGCCTTAGGAGCTGCTGCCATACTGCAGGTAGCAGTGGAGAAGCAAGCCACAAAGCTGCCCTCCACCTTTGGTTTCATCATACTATGCCGTGGTTGGAGGAGATGCCCCAAGATGAGTGTTCCTGATGAAATGACTTGCGCGACTGTTGCCTCTGTGGTGTGCAGCCAGATGAACCAGTAAGTACAGAAGAGGAGGTAATGCCACATGAAAGGTGGTCAGACTCTGGTCAGTCAGGCCAATGGGATGCGTGGCAGCTCTCTTGGCCAAGGTGAAGGGTGCAAAGTACCCAGGACTGCCTGCAGAGGAAAGCAGGGTGCTCAGATGAGGCCCGCAAGATGCCATTTGGTGAACTTACATGGCGAGCCCAAGCACTCAGGCTGCAAAAGCCTGCAGCATGAATGCATCATGTGGCTCTGCTTGTCCTGGCAGGCACAGGAAGAGCTGCTCAGGGCACCAACCTAGAATAAGCCACCTTCCAGCCATCATGCTCTCCTGGGAATGCAGCTTCAAGACCCATTTGTCCCCTCCTTTCACTCATGTCAAGCTGTCCAGAGCAGAAACCATCAAGTAAATCAGGGTCCAATTAGAGAAATTCCTGTAAGGATGAATGACCAGCAGCAGCATGTCCTGGCCTCAGAGACAACAGTGCTGAGAAGTTCTTTTGCTTGGCTCTTCAGCTTTTCTATTGCATTGCCACAGTTGCACATTTCATGGCACCTGGGCTTTGAGGTGCAGCAGCAAAAACATACTGCACAGTTCCCCCACAGCTCCATGCGCTGACCTACGGTGGGACACCACCCAAGGTGTGTGTGTCTCATCCCAAGCTCCATTACCACTGACAGCAGAAACCTTTAGGAGTCCAAGAGCTGATCCACAAGCACACCCATTACACATGGAGTAAAATGCATCCAGCCCCAAAGCTGGCTTGAATGTTAATGACTCCCTTGTGAGCTGGAAAGCAGGAGGGAGCAGGTCCCATGCATGCACCTTTAGAGGTCACTGATCTTGTAGCATGTTCCTACCCACCTACAAGCTGCTCAGGTCATGGTGGGCACTAATGGTAAACTACTGGATTTAGAATAGTGCTTTTTAATACCACCAGAGTCAGCAGGTGTATCTGACATACAACCTGCACCTCCAGCTCTCCCAACGGATGCAAGGTAGGAGACAGCTGAGCCCTTCCAGTAAGTTTGAGGAACCACTCTGCTGAAAGAGGAAACAAGAGATTCCTCCAGACTCCTCCTGGGGCTGTTGGCTCCCTGTGAGGAGGCAGAACGCAGGCTGTGCATGGCAGCTGTGGGGCAGCACAGGCACAGGAGAGGTTGTCTAAAGAGGTTTTTTTCACTGCTCAGCTCTGCATCTCCAAATCTCTGTATTTTGTCCTGCAGCTGAGGCGTGTCCTGTTGAAGCAAGTGGAAGATTAAGACAGCTTCATACTAGCAAGGAAAATGCACCTGGAACTAAGAGCAATTGGCTTGCACCAGAGGTTAGCGCACTGCATTCTTCATGGTCCAAGAAGAACATGGGCATCTGTTCATCTTTCAGATAATCTCTGCTCCTGTTGATGATCCCTTCAGGAAAACTAGGACTGCAGAATGCAATCCAAGAAAATACTTCAGCAGCCAGACAGGTTTGCTGGCTTGGCTGAGAGAACTCACATCCCTCCCATTAAATATGCTTCAACGGATAAAGCAACACCATGGTGTGAACTCCACTCATGCTCCACCTCCCCACAGGTGGACATCTCTTCCCTTAAAAGAAAAAGAAGCAGCATAAGAAACACCAAGACACAACTGAAAAAAAGCTACCATTGCCAGCCAAATGGCAAATGTCCTAGCTGGGGATGAGGCTCCAGCAGGGGCAGGGCAGCCTGAGATCCACATGGTGGCATCAGCATGCCCACTTGGGGTCTTAACTTAGGAGTTACTCCAGCCACAGTTGAGGACATCCAGAAAACAAACAGCTCAGACCATATACACTCTGGAAGGAGCTGAACCTTCCCCAGCACAGACTCATCCTTTCCTGCCCACACAGAGCCACAGCACGCTGAAGGCTTCAACCATGCATGAAACAGCCCCAAAGCTTCCTTCTCTTCTCAACCGCAGTTGCTGCTCAGGTGGTCCAAATCACAGTGCCCTGCAAGGGAGACAAGAGCTCTTGGGGAAGTCATAGCTGAAACCACAGGCTTCAGCAAAGCAGCTGTCAGCACCAGCTGTGGTACTTCCACCTGCCCACCCTTGCTTGGTTCCTAGGGCATCCCATCACAGGCCATCACTCCCATGTGACAAACTCCGAAATCTCCAAAGAAAGAGTCACCATCAGTCAGATTCTCTGTCTCTCTTGGGAGAAAACACTTGGGTAAAAATAAAAAAACAAACGAACAAACAAAAAACTAATGGCAGAAACTTGGCTACATAGTTCTGGAAACCCACAAAAATTCTGCAAAGCAGTTGGGTGTGTTGTAAGTGATTTCAGACAAGAGGATTTGACGGTGGATCAGGAAATGAAAGCTTGCCAGTAAGTGGAGGCTCATTAAAAGCAGCTTGCTAGAAGGAAAAAAAATACAAATCTAATTATAGCAGAAATACAGTAAAGAATTAAACTCTCCTCTCTGTGGTGTAACGCTGTATGGTTAGTAAAGGGTAAGGATGTGGGCAGGGTCTGCAGGCAGGGTCTACAGGCAGCACACCTGACTGCAGCAGGCTCAGCCCACGACAGCTACCCCTGGGAGCTGTGGGAAATGGCAAAGCAAAATAGGTCAAGGTTCCCAGACACAGACAAAATGGATTTCTTAAAGGTCTGCCACAAAAGCTAGGCTGGGACTGTGACCTTTACAGGGAGAGAAGCAGGATGAGAGATTAGTCTTGACAGCTCCACACTCTCTCCCTCCCCACTCCTAGCAGCGGCTGCCCAGAAGCCCCTTCCTCTCCTCAAATGAAAAACAGTGCAGAGATGTTGAAAGAATGCAAGATGCTATCATTAGTAATGGTCCTGGATGCTAATGCCATCCACGGGCCAACTCATTTTCAAGTGCAGAAGATGTCTTCTCCAGGTAGGAGTCTTTGGCCAGACCTCATGCTGTGGAGGGGCCCTCAGAGCCCGCAGCACTGGCAGGAAGGTTGGTGACATTTCAGGAAGACCTTATCTACACACAAGCCAGCTCCTGTACTGAAGAGACCTGCCTGGTGAAGCCAAGGTCATTAGACACACACCCACTTGTCACACTGCTTTCTGTCAGGCAGCCATCACCTGAGTTCCGAGATGCTTCACCTGCCAGAGGGCTGCCAACCACAGGGTATCTCTGAAAAGCTCTTTCAAAGAGCTGAGGAGAGAAGAGGAAACTCGGCCAGGAGAGAAATGGAAGGCGAAACCCTGAAGCTCTTCCACCCAGCCAGCTCCACCTTCATCACCAGGTGGGAGTGTTGTACTCCAGGAGAGCCCTTTGCCCAGCTCAGGCACCACTGCGGAGAACAGTCCAGAGTTTATTCCTCCTTCGGCTCCCCCAGTAGCACTGCCAGGAATAAATGCATGAGGATTATCCTCCCCTGTCAGGAAGAGGGGGAGAGGACGCGGCAAGCACATATGGCTCGTGAATGAGCGGGGGATGGCTGGTGGAGGTGGCCTCCTGCCAGGGGCGGGCAGGGTTTGGGGAAAGTTTCTCAGCCTGATGAAAATGTTTGCTTCTTGCACAGTCCAGGCAGAGTCTTCCTTGCCTTTTCTGGAACACGCACTAAGAGCAAGATGCTGGGTTTGGTTGGGTTTTTTGCACAGTCTTTCCATCCAGATGTGTTTCATCACCCTGAGGAGGCCTCCCAAAGACAGAGGGGAAAAGCATTAGGACATTCTGGCTGCACACAGTCTCTGTCCTGTTCCGCCAGCAGCTCCTGCAGCAGCAGTGTCTGTCTCAGGCTGATTGCTTTCCCTCACTCATCTTTCTCCTGCACCAACAGCTCAGATGCACAGATGGACAAAATATTCCCAGAGCATCTCAGATAGAACACCCCCACTCCAGATAATGCTTCCTCCCAGATGTGACAGCTGTGCCAGAGGACTGGGCTGGGGAAGGATCGTATGCTGGGAGGTGGGCTTTGTTACCAAATGACTTTACCATCATGTGCCAAAAATTAAATTAAATAAAGGAGAGGAGGAGCTGCTTTTATTGCCAACAGTCGCTTCCACCTTCTTCCCTACTCAACAGAGCATTTTTGTGGGGAGGATGAATCATAAAACTTGTTCAGAGGGAAGAAATAAAGCAACCAAGCAGCCAACAATAAAAATCCCATTTCCTTACAGAAGGACAGCTTGATTTTAATATCAAGGAGCATATGCTGCTCCCATCAGCTTCCACAGCAGCTCCTCAGAATCTCTGAGAGAGAGTCAGGCAGAGTTGTCAGTCCTCCTGGCTGCCATCAGAGAGATCTTCACTGCTATGCTGGGCATGCATCCTGCTCCAGAAGCCCTTCTCCAGAGTGGAAAATGACCATGGTTTGCACCCTCCTCTTCAAATATGAGTTAAAAACACAAAGCAGTGGCCAGATTGCCAGGTGGGAGAGGACAACAACGCTCTCTAAGCTTCCTAGGAGGAAGAGGGGAGGGTCTGGCTTCGCCCAGTTCCCACCAAACCCAGGATGAGGAACCTGTGTGGTTTCCATTGCTCTGGATGTTCCTTTGGTTCCTGTAAGCCACCACACATGGCTGCTTCCTTGCACAGCTGCTTCTGCCTACTCTTGGCTCCCTCTCCCTAAGCACTACAATACCTCTGCAGATAAAAAGCAACAACAAAGAAAGTCCTTCACAATAATCAAACAAGATTGTTTGAAAACAAACCCACAACATCCTGCTTTGTCTTGCAGGAAAAAAAAAGGGATAGTACCTGTATGGGAAAACATAGATCTGATGGGAAGGAAGTTCAATTACACACACATCCTTGAGGAGCACTTGCCTCAGCCAACAGCCCAAGTAGAGATTCTGTTCCATTCCTGAATTCCTGCTGCACATCCCTTGGGAGAGGTCATTCCTCTCAGGCAGTCTGGGATTAGCAGCCCTCAGAAAGTTTAGAAACTGGCATCAAGCAAAGGAAATAAAATGACCAGTAAAAGAAAGGCAGAGAGAAGTGACTTGCTTTAGGAAGTGAAAGCCTTTAACTCTGGGGGGGGCGTTTCATAGCCATCCTCCAAGGGTTTGTCATATCAACCCCTTAGTGGGTTTATGGTAGTTGTACACACCACAACCTCAAGGGGGTGATCCTGCTGCTGGGGAGTGCGCCTGTGCAGGGGGAAAGCACCAAGTGAGAAGATCAGATTCAAATCCCTGGCTCAGGCACAGATCTGACTGCAGTTGGATCAGATGCTGCTCATGGCTTGCAGGGCTGTAAACCTTGTAGAAGGGGACCTGGTGCACAGGAAGGGCTATTAGGTCATCATAGCCATGTTTCAAACAGTCCAGTACTACAATAATGGCAGCAACGGCACTGGGGAGGAGACAATTGCTGGAAAAAGAGAAGACCCTGTGCTAATGCTGGGCTGTGCAGACAACTCAGGTAGCCTAGACTGCATTCCCAGCTGCCACTAACTGCTTGCATGACCATAAGGTAAGTCACAGAGGTCGAGCAGCTCTCCCTTTAAGGTACTCTGACATGCAAAAGAGCCCACAAGACAGGTTTCCAAAGCTCTCTCCTCTTGCAGTTACCAGCTGCAGACCGGCACCACAGCAACCACCTCACATCATTTGAGGGAGCACAGACACAGGTCACTTTGGTGGCACCAGCACTGCCACTTCCCCTCTGCAGACTCACATGAGCAAGGGTGGGGCTGTAAGGCAGCACACAAGAGTGAAGATACATGCTCCCCTTTGGACTACAGCCTCTTACCTGCTTCTTCTTCAGCTTGGAGATCTGCTGCTCCACCATGGTGATCTCACGGTCCACGCGGTCCATGTTCTGAATGAGCTCCTCCTTTGACAGCCTGGCTGGCAGCAGGTCCAGCTCAGCATCAGGGTGAGCAGGGCTCACAGGCGACACAGGCTCCAGTTTGCCAGGCAGGCCACGGTCCTAACAAGCATAAGACAACCAGGTCAGCTCTTTCTCAGGAGACTTTGGATCCTTCTCTTGTCCTCCCGCTCCAGCTGCCACAGCTCCCCAGCCCATTCCCAGTCCCTCTGAGGCAGAAACACCCCTTAAAAAAAAACCTGCTAGACTAAGCAGTACCAGCTGCCAGATCACATCACTGCAGTGCTCCACAACCTCCAGCATCTCCAGAGAGCACCAGGTCAGTCTCCCAGGGACAGAACAGCAGCTCATCTTCCTGCCAAAGCCTCCTCAGAGGCTCTTACTACCTTCAGTGCTGCCCGCATTCCTGCAGGATCAATAAGCCCATCCATATTCAGGAGCTCCCAGCAGCACTGTCCTTGCACATCTCAGCAGTCAGCTCAAGGCTATATCTTCTCTGCAGAAATAAGGTAGCCACAGACATGTCCTCCTCAGCATTAACCACACTGAGTGAGAAGGGGCTACTAGTGCAGCCCCTAGGAGGAAAGAGTACTTCCATCTCCTTCTTGGAGGTCTTCCTCCATTGCTTGTTAAATTCTGAGGAAGTGCCAAGTGTTGGAGGTCAAATGCATCCAACCAGAAATAGAGAGAAAGGAAACAGGTGATGTCAGCTGAGATTAGAACAGACTGGACTGATGAAAATTCCAGGTAAAGACACCCTTGGCTCAGCAAGACCCTTCCAGTCAGAGACTGGACAGACCAGCATAAACTCTGTGGCCATCACAGGGCACAGCTCTCATGACCAGGAACTAAATACAGAGGGAAAACACAACCAAAACATTCAGCTTTGCCTCCAGCAAAGCAACAACCTTGTTGAGTCCAAAGAGCTTGTATCCCAGGAGCATCCTGGAGCAACACCACCTCTCCCGCACACCACCCTTCACCTCCAAACAAAGGAGCCCATCTCCTGCAAACACAAGCTGCATGCCTGGATGAGTTTGCCCACCCCTAAGGAGCACACATGGAAGGAAACAGCTGTTTAGTAGCCATCCACCATGCAGCTGGGGATTCCAGCACACCAACAGCCTACCCTAACCCTGGATGATCCTCTCTGGCAGCTACCCAACACCTTAATTAAAAGTTTATCTATTCATCTGCTTAGTGAGTGGATAGATTTCTTTTGCTGGAGGGGTGAGGAAGAGGAGCTGCTGCTTGGTTTGTAACTGTAAACCGCTGTCAGGTTCGGTGCAGCTGCTCAGGAGGGGAGAACTGGGGAGGCAAATGAGTGAAGAAGTTGACACGACTGCTACCTTCATGAGAGCAGCCCTGCGCCCACAGACAAAGCCAAATGCTGTTCTGTACCAAATGGCACAGACTGTCCTCCTCTCTGCTCTGATGGTCAGGGCTATCCACCAACCCTCTCTCCAGGGTCAAGGGTGACATGATGGAGCTTGGTGGCACTGGGTCAGCATGGACACCTCTGTGCTTCTTTACATGGCCCTGTTTTTTTTCCACTGGCTGTGCTGCAGCTCGTGTCAGATGCAGCAAGCATGCAGATGCCACTTTGGCACTGTTCAGCATCTCAATAGCATCTGCTCATCAAGAGGCAGAAGGGATGCAGAGTGGCCTCCACTCCGCTGCTGGTGGGGATGAAACACAGCAAGCGAGCTCCTGGAAGGGCTGCACCCACAGCCCTGCAGAACTCCAGGGATCTGGCTTCAAAAGTCATTCCTGCCCAGTGGGGCTGTGCTGAGATAAACTCTGACCTACTGCCCTCTACAAGGGATGAGCAATATCACCCACAGCAAAGCCGGAACAAGGGAAGATAAAAGAGGCTATTCCCCAAAGTGGCCATGTCACAGGACAGCAGCATCCTTCACTAGTGGCTTCTTCCTCTCCCCTGTTCAACCCTGTTCCAGCTGAAGGACACATCAAGTCAGGCAGGCAGGAATCACCACCGGGTGCAGTCTGGAGCTATTAGCACCGTTCCCACTGCTGCCATCAGGCGACAGAAAGCAAAGCAGCAACCTGGAATCCCTTCCTTATTGTCTTACACGAGGCTCATCCAGCCCAAAGAGCATTAGGGAACTGGCAAGTCAAACTGTTTGTTTCTAGCATCCGTCCCACAAGAAGAGAAACTGGAACATGAAAAGCTTCTGGAAAATCCCCAAGAACAGATCCTGTCTTGTTTTACTTCCCCAGCATTACACACCAAAAACAGTCAGTCTGCTGCAGTGGGGAGGTTTTGCGCTATCCACAATTGGGTTGTTTCTTTGGTGGTTTGGGGTTTTATTTAGGCCAAGAGCAGCACAACAATCACAAAAAACAAGAAAGAAATTAGGTGTTTGTAAAATCTTGTTCAGATTAAGGCAAGGGAAGGGGAAGTGGCAGTGGCTTGTAGGCGCGTAGGGTTTTCCAAAGGAAATCAAGCTACCTGCCAAAACTGCAGGAAAGAGACTTCTCTGTGCACGTGGAACAAAAGATACTCTCTCATACCTGCCAATATGCGAGGCAGGGCATCTCTGAACTCCTACTTGGCACAAACCCTTTTGAAACCTGGTTTCTGATGCATTTTTATCTGTTTACTTTGCAGAATCCGAGGTAAAACAACAGCAAAGCTGAGTAAGGGGAACAGCTGCAAGTCAGAGCACAAAACCCATCATCATCTGGTATTAGGTGATGATTACAGCAATAGAAAGAGGCAATGTCCCTGGACCTCAAATCGCTGGTCACTGCCATTTCACAAGCTCCTCTCTAAAGAAAGGAAATGAGGAAAAACCAAACAACTAAAACTCTCAAATAAAACCTTGTCCATGTGATGGTCTAGTGAGAGAGAGGTGTTGCTGCCCCACACAGTGAGGGTGGAAGTAGATGATCTTAAAGGCCCCTTTCAACTCAAGCCATTCTATGATTCTAAGTCCAAAAGGCAGAGCTCACAGATTCCAATAGGCACAAAGGGGCTCTTCTTCTAAAGCACAAAAATGAGTTGAAGAGATGCTTGCAAAGACCAGAGTCCACAAGAGAGATGTGCTGGAGCAAGTGCAGAGGAGGGCAAGGAAGCTGGGGAAGGGCCTGCAGAATAAATCTTGCAAAAAGCAACCGAAGGAGCTGGGGCTGATTAGTCTGAAAAAGAGGAGGCTGAGAGGTGACCTCATCACTGTCCTCTACAGAAAGGACTTTGTGGAGAGGTTGGTGCTGGTCTCTTCTCAGTGATAGAATGAGAGGGAATGACTTCCAGTTGTGACTGGGTAGGTTTAGACTGGACATTAGGAAAGAATTTTTCACAGAAGGAGTGGTCAGGTACTGGAATGGGCTGCCCAGGGAGGAGCTTGAGTCACCCTGGATGTGCTGAAAGGTAGTTTGGATGTGTTGCTTGAGGATATGATTTAGGGTGAACCTTGCAGGGAAGGGTTATCAGCTGGACTTGGTGATCCTAAGAGGCTTTTCCAACCTGAACATTGGAATTCTGTGATTCTGTTCCCTATCACTCTCAAGAAGCCACTCCAAGTATATGCCTGCACTTCAGACAGGACCGTACCCAGGCTCTGAGCAAGGGCAGCATGAAACATGAAATTCTTCTTACTAACATGAAGTCACTGACTTTGAAACCAGCATGAGCTGGGAAGGCTGGAATAAATCTGCTGGAGGGAAGAAAACCATTACTGCATTAGTCAAGTTGATATTTTCTCAGTAATTATACTGTTTCCATGTGATTTGCTTTTATACACAGCTACCAGCTACTGTAGTTCCTGTTTACCCCTGACCGCCTTACGATGTGATTTGCATGATAACAAGGGTGGGCAAGCTGGGGGGGCAGAGGCTGCAGAAACTTTCCTGCTGCAAGAGGAGATGCTGGCACTGAAGAAGACAATCATCACCCAGGAGTCTATCAAAGAGCAAGGCCAGGTGTTGACGTTGGGTTTCTACCACACCTTTTTATGCCTAACATAGCCAACATTGGCAGAACAAGGCTGCTACACTCTGCCAGGCAGTGGCTTTAAAATCATGGGAGAAAGAGGGGAAGGAAAAACATTAAAGTCAAACGTCCACTGCTGCTCTGAAGAGTAAAAAAGCCTCTGGATAACTGAGCGTCGCTGCCTTCAGACACATGAGCAACTGCTTCCATGAAAGAAAAGACAGTGGGAACCCAACCCTGGTCCCAGGACATAGAATTGTTTTGGTTAGAAGAGATCTTTAAGACCATCAAGTCCAACCAGCACTGCCAGGTCATCACTAAATCTTGTTCCTCAGCACATCTACAAGGCTTTTCAATCCCTCCCTGGGCAGCCTGATAGCCTGGGATAACCCTTTCAGGGAATACATTTTTCCTAATGTCCAACTTAAACCTCCCTGACGTGTTGAAACCTTCAGCAGATCATCACCTCCTCATTTGGCATTACTAGCCCACCCTGCAATGCTCCCAGGGAGTTTGAGGGAGTTGGTATCAAGAAGAAGGACATCCATGCCATGTGCCAAGTCAGCACCTACAGTTGGATACAGTCCAGCCCCTGTGAAGGGTAATTTTTCTCAGCTGGTTCCCACCTTCAGAAGACAACACAACAGTAGCACTTAACTCCTGCTGCAAAGTCCATTCTAATCTTCCAGATCCTTTGACCACATCAGCTGCCTCTTCCAAACTACACTGGTAGGGGCTTCAAAGCCTTCACACCCCCAGCCAGAGCTTGTGTGGGACTGGTGTGTACCAAATGAACAAAACCACTTGCCTGGGACAACCCTCAGAATCACAGCACCACAGTGTTTGCCTTAAGAATCGTCCACTTTAAGTCCTGCTCTCCCTCTGCCTTTCTGTACCAGATCATTAGCAGCATTTCTCCAATCCCAGGGTGGAGATCTGGGGATATCAGCATCACCTTATCCACAGCCTGTTCGCTTTCTAATTACCAGCTGGGAGCAGCATTTTCTGCTGGAGCATCAGGAGAGATTAAGAGGTGTTATCTCCAACTCTTGCCCACTTGCACATCTCATGTCCTCACAGGCTAGAGAGGATTGCCAAACCAGGCAGGATGGGCTGGGGCTGCTCAAATTAATTATTCGTTTAAAAAAAAAAAACCCAAAAACCCCCAAAACCAACAGCCAACCAAGAACAAAGGGTGGGTTTATGACCAGACTGGCCTCCATCAACTGAGCCTCTCACAGCAGCACAGAGCTGGTGACCAACTAACACCACTAACTACCAGACTTCATCTATCGGAGGCTGTGCTGCACAGCAGGGAGGGCAGCTTGTCCTCCCTGTGAGGAGCCCATGGCTGAGTAGCACCGCACACCCCAGCAGATGCAGAGCCCTGGGGCTTTCCCACACACCCTGGGACCAAAACACAGTAGGAGAGCCAACAGCCCACACCTCCAGCCATCAGGATTGAAGGTCAAACATGCATCTAAACCACTTAAATGGGCCAAAATACAGCTAAAAGGGATATTTTTTTTTCCCTAATTGAAAAAGTGCCCAACACATTCCGGTGCATCAGTAGCCCCAGGATGCCAACACTGGAAGAGTAAAAAAAAAATCAAAGGGACTGAAAACTAATATCTAGTTTCCCTGGAGAGATGCACAAGTAGAGAGCCTGAGTAATGAGAGGCACCCCAGGTCACTGCGATTCTTCTGTGGGTGGCCATCTGCTGCACTAATGGTTCTTTTGGGTTAACTCTCAGGTGCTGCTGGCTCTGGGCTGGGCTGTGTCTCCACAGCCACTCAAGGGGTAGATGTGTATGTCGGTGTGTGCAGCATCACTCCAGCGAGCACTCGCAGTGCTGCTCACCAGCCGCCAGCACAGAGGTGTTCCTGGGCAAGGACAAGCAGTGTCCATGAAAAATGCCATGTGTGGGACCAAGGCATTGCCCACCTTCTTCCTCTGTCCCTATGCTCCATGGCATTCGCAGGCAGAAGGCCACACCTTGGGTACTGTGTCCAGTTCTGGGCCCCTCAATTTAAGAAAGATGCTGAAGTGCTTGAACATGTCCAGAGAAAGGCACCAACGCTGGTAGGGGGGCTGGAGCACAGCCCTATGGGGAGCAGCTGAGGGTGCTGGGGGTGTGCAGCCTAGAGGAGGCTCAGGGTAGACCTTATTGCTCTCTACAACTACCTGAAAGAAGGCTGTAGCCAGGTGAGGGTTGGTCTCTTCTAGGCACCCAGTCTCAAACTGCACCAGGGCAGGTTTAGGCTCTACGTTAGGAAGACGTTCTACACAGAAAGAGTGATTGGCATTGGAATGGGCTGCCCAGGTTGGTGGTGGAGTCACCATCCCTGAAGGTGTTTAAGAGGAGGCCCCAATAAGACACTTGGTGCCATGGTTTAATTAATTAGAAGGGTTAGGTGAGAGGTTGGACTTGATGATCCTAGAGGTCTTTTCCAACCTGGTTAATTCTGTGAAAATAAGGACTGCTTTCACTGGATGCACCCCAAACCTGCTCTCATGGGAATTAATGAAGCTGGGGACTAAGAAGCTGCCTTAAAGACAAAGCTGATTTATTGTATTTATTTTTTTCCCTAAATAAATCAGTGACTTTATGAGAAGGCCTACAAGATTCCTTTCCCCTGTAATCCAGCTGAATTCCACACAGAAAACATCCCAACAATTTCTAAGCTTGCACAAAAAGTAGGTCAAAAAACTTCCCCAATGTTTCAACAGCTTGAAGCAATTTAATTGCAAAACCAGTACCAAATGCTGACCCTCCCCTCCCCACCCCCACCAGCAGCTTTACAAGGGTGGTAAAACCTCAGCAGTGAGTACTCCAGCGGAATGCGCCAGCCGAAGCCCACAGCCTGCTCTTGCACAACTTGCTTGTGCTGCAAAGAGCTGTTCCACGGTGTCATCCTGAACAGATGCTGCCTCTGGATCTTGTGAGGACAGGATTGCAGAAGCACCAGCAAAAGCACAGCTTATGGACTCAGGTAGCCCAGAGTAACAAGGCAAACCTGGAAGACCTTGCTCTGGCTCCCACCGATGCCCAAGGCATTGCATCCACAAGTGGTTGCTGGGCCTTTCATTAGCTTTTTGCCTTTCCCCATTAGTGGATAATAATTGCATGGAGCCAGAACACTCCCTGCTGACTTGGCAAGAGTGATGAGTTCTCACCTACCCATCTACTCCTTACAAAGAGGAGCTAATTGCTCCACCTCCCATCAGAAATTGCCTGACTTTGCCTCCTCTTCATTGCTGGATTTTCAGGTGACCCTCAGTTTGTTGGGACATTAACTGTCTGGACTTAGATTTTCCATGCTGAGTATTTGCTGCAGACCTTCTTAGGCTTCTTCTTTTTCTTCACCCCACCCCTTGCCCCCCCAAAAATTCCAAACTATATTTCAGCCAAAACTCCTTTGCTGCTTCTGAGAACAAGTTCTCAGGAAAATACACCTTTCTGCAACATTCAGGAAGATTCTGTGAACCCTGTCTTTAAGCATCTTTGGTGCAGTTCAGATACATCTGGCAAGGCTGCTCTGTGCCAGTGATTCCACCTTTTGTTAAGCATCCAAGTCAAAACAAACACACAAAGATAAATAAAAATCTCATTTGGGGCTTGCCATGGGGAATGACTCTGAACCAAGCAAGTGATGTGGGGTCCTGGGGAGCTCTAAGTCTGGTTTCACACCTTCCCTGTACTCCTGCAAAGCAAAGAGAAGGACTAAGCTAGAAGGACCTCACTGGTATGTGTAGAGTGCTCCAGGCCAACAGCAAGTGCCCTAAAAGGGCAGTGTATAACAGCAGGTAGAGTCTGAGACCACTCAAGTGGTAAGGATGAAGTAAAGCAGCAGCAACCTGCTCAGCATGAGATGGAGGCCATCCTGGGCACTGAATAGAGAGTCATGTAAAGCAAAGAAGGTGGTGTGATATCTTCAACAAACAAGGGGAGGGCAAGTTAAGGTTGCCAGAGTAGCCCACAGAGCAGCAGGCTCTTCCGCCCCTCCAGTTACAGCTTTGATGTTCTTTCAATCATTTTTCCATGCAGAGCACTGTTTCATGTGTGTTGACATTGCCCCCAGCAGCATGCTGCTGAGAGCATCACTGCCCCTGCAACACACTACCTCAACTCCAAATCCCCAATGCCTCCTCTCCAAACTCAAGCCCACTTCTTAAGCTAACCTGCTCACAATGCAGAAGCCAACTGTCTCCTCAAAGCAGCATGGGTCAGCAGGCTGAAGGATGGGATTCTGTCCCTCTACTTCAGTACGCAAAACCCCACCTGCAGTGCTGGGTCCAGCTCTGGAGTCTTCGCATCACAATAGAGACATGGACCTGTTAGAGGTGTCCAGGGGAGGACCAAAAAGAATTATCACAGTGGTGGAACCCCTCCGCTGTGAGGACAGGCTGAGAGAGTGAAGGTTGATTGGTGTAGCTGGGGTTGTGGATGTAGTCTCTCTGGACTTCAGCAAAGCCTTTGACACAATTTGCCACAACAAGCTCCTGGCAAAGCTGGCAGCTCGTGGCTTGGACAGATTCACTCTGAAAAGGGTCGAGAACTGGCTGGAGGGCTGGGCCCAGAGAGTGGTGGTGAATGGTGCCACATCCAGTTGGTAGCTGCCACCGGTAGTGTTCCCCAGGAATCAGTGCTGGGCCCAGTCCTGTTCAATATCTTTATTGATTATCTGGACCAGGGGATTGAGTCCATCATCAGTAAGTTTGCAGATAACACCAAGTTAGGAGCAGGTGTCAATATCAGAGGGTAGGAGGGCTCTGCAGAGGGACCTGGA
>VWYK01033135.1:127424-220933 GCA_013399775.1 Semnornis frantzii | reverse complement strand
GAGGGGCCTGGAACACAGCCCTGTGAGAAGAGGCTGAGGGAGCTGGGGGTGTTTAGCCTGGAGAAGAGGAAGCTCAGGGCAGACCTCATTGCTGTCTACAACTTACCTGGAAGGAGGATGTAGCCAGGTGGGGGTCAGTCTCTTCTCTCAGGCAACCAGCAACAGAACGAGGGGACACAGACTCAGGTTGTGCCAGGGGAGGTCTAGGTTGGATATTAGGAGGAAGTTCTTCACAGATTGACATTGGAATGGGCTGCCCAGGGAGGTGGAGCTGCTGTCCCTGGAGGTGTTCAAGAAAAGACTGGATGGGGCACTTAGTGCCATGGTCTAGTTGATGGACTAGGGCTGGGTGATGGGTTGGACTGGATGATCTTGGAGGTCTCTTCCAACCTGGTTGATTCTATGATCATCCTGGAGAAGAAACGGCTACAGAGAGACCTCATTGTGGCCCTTCAGTGTTTAAAAGGGATGTTAAGAAAGATGGGGACAATCTTTCTAGCAGGGCCTGCTGCAACAACACAACAAGGGGTGATAGTTTTAAAAAGAGGGAGATTCAGACTTGATATAAGGAAGAAATTCTTTATGGTCAGGATGGTGAAACACTTGGCTCGGGTTGCCCAGAGAGGTGGCAGATGTCCCATCCCTGAGAGATTTTAAGGTCAGGTTGGATGAGGCTCTGAATGACCTGATATAGTTGAAGAAGTCCCCATTCATTGCATGGGGGTTGGACTAGATGACATCAAAAGGTCTCTTCCAACCCAAACTATGTCATGATTCCATGAACCCAGAAGACAAGCAGGTTGGGGATCCTCTCACAGTCCCTCCTCTGTCAACTCTCACACACGCCAGGCACAGAAGGGTGGTGGGAAGTGTCTACCCTGCCCACAGCCTCTTCTTCCACCATGGCACACCCCCAACTCACCCTACCACTGATGCCAGGAGGAACACATCAATGTCTCTGCTAAGGGACCAGCACCGGCCTACGGCAACAGAAAACCATCACAGACTGACAGCACTGGGGAAGTAAAGGTTTGCACGGAGAAGGCACCAAGCACACAACTCATCAGCTTAGAAGCACCTCAAAATCCTGCAGCAAGACATTCAAACCCACAACCCGAGTGACTAAGACATCCCTGGGGTTTGTGGAGCCAAAAGGAGGGGGCTGCAGGAGCTCACCAAAACAGCGAGGAGACGCCTGAACAAGCCAGGCGGGAGGAGAGCGCTCGTTTGATGTCGCTGGGAAAGGAACAAACTGTGACAAACGCCTCCAGTGACACGGAGAGCACTGCGGGGAGCCACATTTTTAATTGCCCAATTTGGTGCTGGGCCAGGCTGGTGGCATTAGCACCTCCCTGCTTTGCAGAACCAAATTTTAAAGGCAATGGGGGAGGTCATCACAGAGCTGACCATTGCTCCCCCGGCCCAGCAAGGGCTCAAACCACCCTCACCTTCCCCACAAGACAGCTAACCTCAGGCAGCTCCCACAGGAACCTCTGAACTATCACCATGGACTTCCACAGAAATGTAGGATGAGGTGATGTGGCCTTATGTGACTTCCATGGAGTTGTAAGGAGTGAAGTCTCCCCCCAGCCTCCTTTTCTACAGGCTGAAAAACCCCAGTTCCCTCAGCTGCTCCTCACCAGACCTGCGTTCTAGACCCTTCACCAGATTTGTTGCCCTTTGGACATGCTTTAGCATCTCAATGGCTTTGTAGTGAGGGCCCCAAATGAAACCAGCATTTGAGGTGCAGCCTGACCAGACCTGAGTACAAGGGACAGTGCCATCACGCAAGGATGACACCATCAGCATGCATGAGTCCTGCAGAAGTGGGAGCCAGGCCCCTGCATCTGCTTGGGCCTGCCTTCCACTAAGCACTATTAAAAACCCCACAGCTTCATCCCAGTTGCTACAGCTACGGCAGCCAAAAAGCAGGTGGGCAACAAGGCAGCAGCAATAAAGATCTTGCAGCCTCCTGTGTTGTGAACATGGGGCCAGATCCTCAGCCAAGCTCAGCACCACCCACACCCACTGCTGTCCATGGGCACCGGGACACATCAGGATGGTTGGGCAAAGCTGTGCAGTGCTGTGTGGCTTGGATGTGGCCAGCACACCTCCTCTTCTGCTGGTAGGACCTTTAGAGAGACAACTGAAGTGTGCTCTCAGGTCGGTGCCTGCTTGGCCAGGAAGCAGGTCCTGCCCTGCACCCCAGGAAGCTTCGACTTATTCACTGGGTGATACCAGGTGCATCCTCCAGCACATGGAAAATCCACCACAGCAGCTTCTACAAACCTCACTTATTGAAAAATAAAAAATTGAGGGGAAATGAAAAGACAAAAGCCCTTCTCAGCGTGGTGTTATCAAGCAGAGGAAATGAGACTTCTAAAGCTCCCATTCAGAGAGGAGTGGGGGGGGAGAGAAATCCCACTCCAGACGCACTTGAACGAACAGCTTTTGAAATGGAAATGTCGCTCTTCAGAAACATTTACATTTCCTCCGATTGCCAGGGAAGAGGAAGGAGGCAGAGGAGCAGCAGGGACTCCTCAGCCATGCAAATCCCACCGGGGTCCATACAGGGCAGGGTCCTGTCGAGAGGGGATTTGTCAGGAGTTAATCAGGACCAGCACATGGTATTAATATCGGCTTGAAGGGGCATCAGATTTGAAGGGGAGGAAAAGGAATGAATGAAGACAGCTCTATTTAGATCTATCTAAGGGCTGCTCCTGCTCCCTCCCTCTCTTCTCCCTGCACACCCATTGCCCAAATTATTTTTCCCCAAATCCCGGAGGCTGAGCTGCCTACTGAGAAGCAGCTTGACTGATGGAGAAAGGAAATGCAAGCAAGATCTAAAAGGGTTTGAGCGGTGGCTGAGGCATGTGATGGGACCAACCCAAACCTCCTCTTCCGTGCAACGGCCACAGGATCAAGCCAGGCTTACTGACAACTCCCAGCACATCAGACACGTGTTGGCAGGTCCCAGCACCCAACTCCTGCTCATTCCCAGCAGCTCCTCTTCCAACTGTGTCAGCTCAAAGCCCAGAAATGACTGCTCCTGCAGCAAGCCACCATGCTCCCCTCACCCACTGCATGCCATCATGTCATTGCTCTAATGTCTTTAGGGTCCCTTAGCATAGAGGTTGATCCTTATGGTGGTCTCAAGTACATAAAAGTAGAGCACCAAAGATCTCCCTTCTGCAAAAAAACCCTGAAATTAGATTACAAGAAAACTAGACTTAATGGCAAGGCTCCAACAGGCTCCTCTGGACCCAGTAAGGTCCCACAAGTTCAGCTTTTATCAGTCAATGCTCTGAACTCCATCATCACACACACACCCCCACCCCCCTTGTGAGGCTCAAACATCACACCAGACCTGAAACAAGTGGCCTGGAAGCAAACAGAGGTCACTGGTGAATCTCAGTTGTGAACTTCACCAACAGAGAAGCAAAACCTGAGCAACTTTTTCATCAGGAATCCAAGCTGTTCTGACTGTTACCGCACAGTGGCTGGACTGGAACGCTTGTAACTGTGAAACAAGGCTCACTGCTGCTTGGATACTTTCGAAAAACATTCGCCAATATAAAGAACAGGTTTGGTGGGAGGAAGAAAGATCTTCCCTGGAAATAGCTTCTCTTGGCTTTTAATGAAGGTTTTAGTGGTTTCATGTGTCCCCCAACACACCACTGAAGCCTGCTTAACTCTCCCTTCATTTTGGGATCTCCCCTTTGAGCAGATGCTGGTTGTGCACCCTGCAAAGAGCTATCCCCAACACATGCATGGGACATGGTGAGACAACACCTCTGCCTGCCCCTCCACTGCCTGAGGCATCCACCAGCAGCCTGGCAGCCACTGCACACACAAGCCATATGTACCAGCCATAGCTCCACGCACCCCACAAGCAGGGGTGCTCTGACAGCACCCAAGGACAAGCATGAGGATGTGGACCATAGCCACACTCATTTCAAGAGGTGGGTGTAGCACCAAACAAGGCAGAAGACTACACAGTGCATGTGCTGACAGAGGAGCACAGGTGGGGTAGAGCAATCTTCAGCTGTGCCACCCATCAGAGTCAGCCACCGGCTGCACTCCATGGTTTACTGTTCTACTAATTGTGCAGACACATGGAAGGAGGAGCCTCAACATTCCCTGCTTGGTTGAGTAGCCATTTCCTTCCCTGCTCCACCTGATTTTCCATCAGGAGGCCACATCCTGAGCCCTAGGAGTGGCAGGTGGAGTGACATCAGTGCCAAGGCATCCTTACCATCCCAAACACCATCCCCCATGGCTGGCAAGACAGGAGAAGGAAATAAGGAAATAACATCCCACAGTAGCAGAAAACACAGGCAGGTGCTGGTCCAGATATGAGCCATCAGCCCAGCTTTCTGCCTCAACAAGCCCAAGAAACATAAAAACAAGCCTTTCATGAGAGTTTCAGATTTATTTGGTGATATTTTTTNCCCCCCCCTCAATTTGGTATGTAGAGATAACCACCAGGGTATAGGGACCATCAGTGTCTCTAGTGTTACATATGAAGTATCACTCAGCTCTGTGACCAGAGTGAGAGTGACCAAGGAAAGACCAAACACCCACAAGAGTGCAGGATAAAGCAGCTCCCACAGGCTCAGGACAGAAGCACCATTTCTAACTGCAAATGGTTATGGGAATCACTCAGCTGCCAACCTCTGCCCAAGCTGCTCCTGCAGAAAAGCACAAAGCACCCCTCTGCCTCTCTGGGCCAGGATGTTACAGGGAAACAAACCAAACATCTCAGCTTCCATGGCAAGAATAAGCCCACTGTGAATTTCTTATTATCTGTTAGCAAAGCAGCAGCTTCCCACCAAAGCTGGAATTTCCATCTTGGTTTGGCAGGCACGGGGTTGTGAAATGATTACTGTGTTTACTTTTCCTTTGCTAACTATAAAATCCCATTCCTCTGCCCTGCCAAGAATGACTGAAGCTAATAAAATTCAGGCATTTGGAAGAAAGCAATAATAAGCCTCCCTTTTGGGGCCTTTCTGATGAAATTTCCCTGCTCCGATCAGCGATTATGCCGTATTCATGAATGCTGCTGATGTCTCCAAGTGCACCCAGATTGACTCAAATCAATATTTAGCTTTGCTCGAGACTCTGAGCCTCTCTGCACGGCTGCTGAAGGCTGGATCACTGAACTGCACAGCTAAAAGAAGCCTTTGAAAATACAGCTTACAAGTCTATGAGGCAGCATATATATATGTGTGTGCTTATATATAAAAAAAAAAGGCTTTTCAATTACTTGAAATCCTGTGAAGAAGTATATACACATGAAACACCCTTGGATGCATGAATTGATAAAGCCCTCTCCAAATATACTGAAAGTCATGAATATAATGCACATTATATAGACACACACATACCTGCCTGTTCTTTAGCAGCTTTCAGTGCTTGAAAGAGCAGAAGGTTCCTGTGTTTACATCTGCCACTGCCTACCGCTGAGACACAAACACAGCAGCAGCTGAGGGCAGCCTGCTCCGCGGCGTACCTGTGATGGCTGGCACCAGATAAAATAACACAGACCTGAAAACCGGCCTGGAATAAAAGCCTGTGCTGGGTTTGTTGCATAACCACATGGGACAGCTTGATGTGCACCAGGCAATGGTTCTTTCTTAAGCAGCCACAGGAACGACAGCATCCAAAGAGGAGATTGGAAGGCAGAAATGCTCTTTGCTGCTCCTTAGGGAACAACACAGGGAGGAGAGAAATCAGCTACATCCCTTGTCAGGGCAGCTATCAGAGCAGGGTTTTCAAAGGCAAGCCTAGGAAGTGTTCTTCTGTGCAAGCAGAGGAGGTGTCAAGGAGGCAGAAAAACCTGTTGCTGGGGTGTGCTGCAGCAAGGTGCTGGGGGCTCTGCATCCCAAGAGAATCCCTCAGGGAGGGGACAACATGCCCTGGGCTACCCCACATCCGCTTTTCAGTTCCTCTGATGCTCTGCTCCTCTGGCACTGACAGTACTCTGCTCTTTCTCTGCAATCCACAGGAAACAGTACTGGGTGTAGGATCAAAGGGATTGCCAGTCCTGGGCTGGGACGAAGGTGAGCGGCAGCTGGGCTGAGCACTGGCAAATGCAGAAAATGCTGGGTCAAAGCACCACGATGGCCAAAGAGTAATTAGACCTAGGTCAGGACTGTGAGAAGATGGTTCAGGTCCTTTCCTCCCATGCTGCTTCTCCCCAACTACTTTCTGCTGTTGATTTCCCAAAAGAGAGGATAGTGAAGAGTACAACACTCCTGCCACAAGCCAGCTCCATTGCTGGGCAAAAGCCCATTTCCAAGGGCAGATTCCATGACACTCCTGCTTCCTCACCTCCTGCAAAAAGGTGCCAAGAATTAGGATTACATTTTTCGAGAGCACCAGAACAAGCCAAGGGCCTGTCAGACTGTCCTAAAACAACCTCTCTCTGCTCAGCCAGCACGCAGTCAGCATTCCTGATGCACACCAGTGTCCATCACCCCTTGCTTTCCCCATGCAACATGAAGCTGCAGAGCGCTTGGTGGTGGAGCAAGCCAAAACCCCCTCTGTATGTCCTCTACCTAAAAACACAGCCATAGAGCTTTTCTGTTTAAAAAGCAGATTTGGGTCCAAGAAGAAAGGAGGTTTTAGTGAGCGATTATAACTAGGCCCTTTGGCACTCGACAGCTCCTCTCTTGTTATCAATGCTGAGGGCGTCGTTAAGAGATGAAGCTCCACGAAGCAGGGATGTGAAGTCACGGAGCGTTAGCAAGGGCTGTTGCCACGTTCAATATGTTATTACAGCTCCATCACCACAGGCACAAGGAGCAGCGAGCGTCTCTGCCAAATCCATCTCTGAAATCACTCCCCCAACTCCATCCCCTCCAGCAGCAGGCAGCAAACACCTTCAATTGCTGTTGCATCTCCTCCATGGCTTTCCACCCAGCTCCAGGAAGAAAGGCCAAAATGTGAAATGCCCTCCTCCTCCTCCAAAACACAGCATGGAAAATTCATTTGATTGGTGTCTCAGTTGTGGATGGGCTGCATTTCACAACCATGCACCACAAACATGCTCAATGTTGTACATTCGTGGAGAAGACATCCATGCTACTGCCACCAAACCCCTCGCAAGGAGGGGCATGAAGGGATGCTAAGGAAGAAAGGAGGCCAAGTTCATCTGGAAGATGATGTGCAGGCTTGCAAATCAGTAACAACCCTTTGCTTTGTTGCCTGCACTAACTGGCCAGATCACATGGAAGTGGGAACAACCACACACCCCATCCCAGAGTACGCTTGAGTCTGGCAGGAGCCTAGCAGCACCCACACCCCCTCCCAGATGAAGGGAAGGAAACAAATTCTTATCAGGCTAAAGCTGCAGTGGGAGAAGAAAACAGCCAGGACATCATTCTTGGTAACAAGACCGAATTATTCCATGGAAATTTCTTCCAGGTGAAGATATCTTTCTTACCACAAATGTGCAGAAGCAGACTGACTGCAGGTGGCCAGCATACTCCTCCTCACCCTGCACCGTTGTCCCCACGCTTCAGAGTAACAGACAAGAGATCGGTGCCAGCTCCTGTCACACAACTCCCAGTTCTTAAGTCTCACCTGAGGAATGATAAAGTTTAGCAGCAAACTACCTTTGCTGTCTCCTATTTCCAGGACATAACAAAGCAGGTAAGGATCCTTGCTATTAAAGAAAATCTAGAGATGCAAACCATGTACAAACACTTCCAAAAGGGAGAAGAAAAATCTCCATGAATCCATGCAGCACAGCCAGCTCACAGGAGAAGCTGGCAATATCACTCCTAATTACAGAGGTGAGGCAGACAAAGTCAAGAGACTTTCCTTCCCTCAAACAGATCAGGTGAGATGTGGCACTGCACCAGCCTTGTAATATTGACTGAATGGAACAGAAAAGTCCAATTATGCAAATGATGAAGCAGGCTCCCGAGAAGCAGCCAGCCTTATCACGACGCCCTTTTCCACCGCTGCGGCTTGAAAGGCAATTTAAAAGGTTGTTTTGGATGTCGATCACCGCAAATGAGCCGAGGAAGTGCAAAACAACAACCTGTGCTTGAGGCACCATCAGTTTTCCAGCCATGCTGAGTCTCAGCTCCACTCTCCATGGCTCAGGGACTGCCATGGGCTGGAAAAACCAGGGCAGAGGAGAGCCGGGTTGCAGGAGGCTCAAGGAAGGTCACGCTCCATTTTCAGATGCTGCCTCCAGAGATTTTCTGCAGCCCACACAGGCTCTTCCTGCCATGCCCGAGTTTCTTCAGCCACAGGAACATCAGCTGGAAAATGCAATAAAATCAGTTGTCTTGTCACTTATGGTGCTCCTTCCTTTTGCCTCCTGCCCCAGGGCCGGCTGGAGCCACAGAACATCTAAGACTGAACAATGCATAATAGCATCTGGTTTCAAATGCAACCGGCACTAATCCACGCTCATGAGATGGAGTATCCTACTCCAGATAAACACTCCTCTGGTTGTTTGTTCCCTTGGCTTCCCATCCTGAGCTGGTGCACAGCATGAGCTGCTGACAAGCCCTCGCAGCCGTCCTGGCACAGTTACTGTGTGGTGAGGAACGCAATGAAGCCTGCAGCGTGCCAGGAGAGCCAGACGGTTTGCACAAGGCAGACGCACATCCTCAAAGGTGTGTTCACATGCAGTTGAGCAGGGGTTGACACACTCACATTGATCCTCCTGCAATTTGGAAACAATCTTCAGAGTAGAGAGAAAAGCAAGGGAAGGTAGAGATCCAGCCAGAAGTGTTTGCACTGTGACAATGTGAACAATGCAAATATTTCAGCTTCCAAATATGTTTGGAATGACAGAGAATGCCAACATCTCCCTCATCTTCCCAGAAATAGCTTTGAATCATTGCTGCCCTAACCCAAGTCCCCCCTCCCTTCCTCCTCCACCCCACCAAATCTTTTTTGCCATCAGATTTTTATCAGGCACAAGTCAACTACATGAGCAAGCGCACAGCAGATGGGTACCTGTTGAACACGTCACAGAAGAGTCCTCCTACAGCTGCTGAACTCTGCAACCTCACACCACTTGCTCCCAATGGACGTCCAACTGCACCACCAGCCTGGGGACTAGAGGCAGTGCTCAACCTGCCTCCTCACCAAGTTGGCTGCAAAGAGAGTTGGTAAGAAATCCTGCTCTCCACAGGGGAAGGAGGATGAAAGCAGGAGAGACGTGTTTGTACCCATCAAAATGGTTCCATTTAATTGCTCAGACCTGAGGTTAGGGTCACTTCCATACAAGTCCACTCCTCCAAGAAGCAGCTGGGAAGCCAGGCAGCATGTGCAGGCTTTGCATTGAATACCCAGCAGTCCTAAGGGCAAGACGCAGTCTTCTTGTGGCAAGTGACAGGCATTTCACCTTTCACAGGGCTGATCAAGCCACGCGCTGGCACAGCATCTCAGGCGGGTTTTGGATAACCTGGAGCGAACAGCAAGGGACCGGCAGCATTTCTGTGTTCCCTCTTCATCAGTGCTCCTGTGGCTCCACAGGATCTCTCTGCCCAGGTGTCCTGTGGGGTTTTCTGGCAGCTACCCCTTCCCCACCAGATGTGGGCATAACCACAGTCGGCCAAGGAACCAGATCCCTCTCCTGTGGCAGAGGCATACAGCCAAGGAGGACAGCCCTGTGCTGTCACCGGGTCTCTGCTTGCAGACACTGAAAAGCCCCAGTAATGAACTCCGAGCTCTTCTTCCAAGTGGAAAACCACCTCCAGTGAGGAAGGGAGCCCAGCACGATCCACACCACAGACTCAGACTACAGAAGGACACTCGCCTAGGCATGGGTGATGCTCACAGCTTCATTTCATTCTCCAGCCCCTCTGTGCCATTGTTCCATAGCAATAAATCATGGGGAGGCACTGGAATTCTGGGTTAGTTTCTACTTGAGGGAGTTAAAGCTGCAGGAACCCAGATGCCAGCTTACTTTTGCTAACTCTTTCAGCAGTCACCGTGCCCAGTGCCTTTCCAAACGCTCCACGCCTACGCATCCCGTCGGAGCGCGGCAGCTCTCCCAGTTCAAAGCACTGCTGAGTTTCCACCCCCTCTCTGTTCCCTTCCCCCAGCACTGGATTACTCAATTAGAGATTATGCTTTTGCCAGTTACCTCCAAGCCAACTGGGGCCTCTGCCAAGGTCAACATGAGTTCCAGCCAGTTTCATTAATAACTGTGAGACCAACCCACTGGAAACTCTGAGAGGTTAATCCCAGCAACAGATCAATGTTCCCATAACAAATCCACGGAGCAGAAACACCATTGGTGATTTACCAGCCCAGATACTCGTGCCAGGAGCTGCTCTCTCTGAGCATCCTTCCCTGTGCTGGAATCCTCGGCCTCCCACTCCTCACCCTGGCACATTTGGCAACAGATGGAGCAGGTACCAGGGGACAGAAGTGCCAAGGGAGCAGCCAGCACAGCGAGCAGGAAGCAGGGCTCCCGAAAGGCCTTTCGCTTGTCCTCAGTGCTCTGCCAGCCCATGGCCAGAGCAGGAGTTAGAGGACTAGCCAAGAGCCTTTTCATCCCACAGCCTCTTTTCCAGGAGTTCATTGTAAATTGGGTTCTGGAACAGGCAGCCAGTGTGAAATTTGGCATGTACACTGCTGGCTTCAATGCATCATTAAAAAGGCATTTTAAATGTGTTAATTCCTCCTTTTGCAATTAATTGCTTTTAAAGCCACAGTAACGTGCATCAAAGCCCTTTGCCCTAATTTTTTGCTTTGCTCCACATATTTCCTGGCCTTGGTGCTGTCTTTCCCAAGACTCTCCCCTTCCCTTTTCTTATTCCCTCTTTTAGTCTGCAGTATTAAAAAAAAAAAAAAAAAATCACACAGAAAGGGAAGAAATTAGAACCCTTCAACAATATAAAGCAGAGTCCAAGTCCTAACAACACATGGCTCCTTAACAGCCCTTTCCCATCAATAGTTGTTAATTATTTAACAAAAGAGGGAAGTGGCATTGTCCCTTAGATGGCTGAGGAAATCTGAGATACAGAAAGGGGAAGAGACTTACCCAGTGACCAGCAGCCTGCCAGGGCAGATGGCAACGAGGTTCAGCTTCTCTAAGACTCCACCCAGCCCCGTACCCATGACACTACATGGCTCCCAGTAAGCAAATTCCTGCTGGAGGAATAGGCTACGTGTAAGTGCAGCCAGCCCGCCCTTGCAAGGGGACTAAATGCAGATCACGACTGACTCACATCCTATAGGAAGGAGAAGCAAGTCTTGTACGTGGTGGAAAATCAGTCTCAGAAATGGGAAGAAGAACAAGTGGAAGCATAATAGGAATAGGAAATGATGGTAGGGGAGAGGCAGGATAAAGCTGCAGCTCTGGAGAGGGGAGAGCAGGCACTGCTGGACCAGACCATCGGGCAGGATGGCACACAGCACCTGCTGTGCACGTAGGCACAGAGACAGAGGATCATGCAGTTATATTACTGGTCTGCTCTGGAGCTGCCTGGTTTAATCTTATCTGCTGTTACATGATGGAGGTCTGTAACTTTGTTGGAAAGAAAACAGAAGCCACCAAGGGTCCTGGGAACCAGTTCCTACATCTCTACCAAGATCACACCTGGCACAGAAAACCCAGTCCTGCTTCAGCTGTGCCTGGCTATTCTCAGCCAGCTCAGGGGAACATCTTCTCAGATGCAGCATCAGCCTATGCTGTCACAGAGGGCATGAAGACATTTCATTTCTCCACCAGTAGACTGAGCTCACTGGAGCCCTGCTGGAGGTCATCCTGCAGCAGGAGCCCAGCACTAGGAACATGGCAGCAATCCCTCTTGCAGGGAAAAAGATGCTGAAGTGGGTGAAGCAGGCAATAAAACAACCTCCTACTTCCCACCGTGGAAGCAAACACCAATGTTTGAGGGTAGGAGCAATGCAAGGTTTGTAAGGAAAGGCAAGATCTTTTCCTAGACAAGGTCAGGTTTAGCTGTAAAGCTGCTGGTTTTGAAAGGCACACTGCCTAAAAGTGTGGCTTTAAGGCCAGCTATAAAGTGTTGATCTAGCAGAAGACATTACCTGCTCCCCACAGCTCAAGCCTCACTTGGAGTGAGGTCACTGTGATCCTGAAAGGGGTCCATTTCACCCCACATTATAAAAGACATAGGAGATCCACCTTGCTTTGGGGATAAACCTCTGGAAGATGTTATAAGCATTTGTCATCTCAGTCACTCATCTGCGTTTAGAACACAGTTTAAGGCCCCAACCAAAGGCCTTGGAGATGTACAAGAATTGCATTAACTTTTCTCCTCTGAGCTGAGGATGGTAAATCCAATGTAATCAGCAATTATCAGGCATGTGCTAATTTCACACCCCACCACAGACCTGAACTCTGCATCTCAGCTACAGCACTGGTCTGAAACCAGCAGAGACCAATTGGTATCCACTCTCTGAGCACAACACCCACTGCTGCTGCATTACAGTGACCACCCTTGGGACCGCCCCATTGGTACCCAAGGCACACAACCCTGCCCTCCTTATTGAAGGCCTTAAAGAGCCCTTCACTGTGCAAGAATTAGCTTGGTCTGCACAATCATCATGAAGAGCACCTCCAGCGCTGTTACTCCAGTAAGTAAATTACTCTTCTCTTCATGCAATGACTGCAATAGTGTGGAATGAGGTAAGAGGTAAGGGAACAACTCCTGGGATACTCTGTCCAAACAACCAACAATGTGTTTAGTAATAACTGGGCTCATGTGGTGCTTCTCACCCACAGAGCTCACCCTAGGAAAGCTGCCCTAGATCAAGCACTGAATGACTTTGTCAGGCTCTGAGTCAGCAGCACAGATGGAACAGCAAATTTCCTTCTCCAGCTCTGGTTACTGGGACATGTCCTGCTACTGAGTGTGTGCCACCGTGCGCCAGGCACACGTCCTGCCACCAGGCATGTGCCCCAGCTTGCAGATGCACAGAGACTTCTGGCTCTGCAGTCACTCTGCAGAGTGCTTGCAGGAAGGGAGAAAGGTTGCAGAATGATCCCTGAGAACAGAGGACATGCTGAGTCAGCAGGACAAGCACAGTGCTGCTAGAAATTAAGTGTGAGCTCCACAGACATGGAGTAGAGCAGGGATCGGCCACCAGGATGGGCTGCATTGTGATGTGTTGTTTTAGAAGGTCACATCAGTCAGGCAGAGAAGCTAAAGGCATAGAGCTCAGCACTGTCTCTCTGAAAAGTCTTTACCAGTTGTTTCAGCTGGTGATTTACACCATCAGAGCTCAGCCATTGCTGGCATAGCAGAGACACAGGTAGCTTTATGCATGCGAATAGCCCAGACAGGCAAGTGTCCTGAGCTCACAGACAACAACCAGTCTTGGTTATGGTATCTCCTTCGGACCAGAACACCTAGAACATCTAACACACTGAGGGGTTCAGGGTGATGCACAGATCATCTGCAGGAGCTTTATCATGATCTTAATGTCCACCAGCAGTTTATAGACTAGTCTGAGGATGACTGTTCATGAACAAAGCCAAAAGTCTGCTATTAATCCAATTTCCCCAGCTGTGAAGGCGGATATACACCTTAAGAGTGGCAGTCCTACACCCCAGATCTGCCTTCTGCTCTTAGCCATTTGAACAGCACTGAGATCATCCCAGTCTGGCAGTGAGTTCCATCGAATCCATTCTGAAAACAGCCCCTGCTAGTTTTGAGCAACTAATCCCAGTTTCGCTTAGGCCCTCACTAGTCAGGGACATCACATTTGTTTTCTTCCTCACAGACTTTGAAATTACAAATAGCTCCACTAAAAGCATAATCTTGTCTTGTTGAATTGTACCTCACAGCTCTCTCTCTCTCTCTTTCTTTCATTAACAGATGTTTTAAGCCCCATAAACTGCATGTAATTCTTGGAAATGTGTCACAGACCAAGAAGCAAAATGCAGCCCCTGAACTCACCAACTAATGCCTCAAGAGCAGCTTTGCTTATTACAAACAGCTGAGCAACACAGGGGTTTCCAGCAAGAGGCAGAACAGAGCTGCTGGTGGAAATAACGTGCAGACGGAAAGGCTGTCCTAGTTTCCTCACATCTTTGGAGGGGGATGTTTTCCATGTTATGGCCAACAATTTTTTTTCCCCATTGGCCACCCAATCCGGCATGCCCTGAGGTACCAACCAGAGTACATCGCAGCTGCATGGACAGCAGGCTCCTCGTCAAGACACATCTTGAGGGAGCATCAAAGATGGGACACAGAAGTGTTGCAGCTCCTCAGAGGCATCTTTTCCAAGGCTACACACTTTCAAGAACAGCAAGCTGAGGTGTCTGGTACATTTCTTGTGGTCTCTGAGTTCAAACTGGGCTCTTAAAGAGCTGCGCCATCTCCTTCGGCATCAGCTCACCATTCCTAATTCACAGTTCCTGCAGTCTCCTCCTCCAGGACATCCAGCTGGGCTTCGCTTGGTATCTGAGCTATCCCAAAGTTAAATGTCCTTCTCACTCAAGGTCAGAGGGATCTCGTGTCAGGTCCACCAGTACCGTATGGCTAAGAGACGCCCAAATAATCTGGCACTGCCAAGCCAGACCTTTCCTGCCAGGGTGTTATTTCAATGAGCTCCCACAGCAACACAGCAAACCATCCCCAGCAGCCTGAGTAAGGATGTGACATTGTTTTCACTTCACTGAGGGCTCAGACATCTCTGAAGCCCAGCTGCCTCCAGCACATTTACCCAGTAAGACTTTCCTGCCAACCAGGATTGTGTCCAAGCTCAAGGTAAAAACTAAACACAATTTACCCCAACAGACCATGAAAGTAAACCCAAACAGGCACACGAGCACAGGATTTATCTTTGCAACATTTATTACATGTGCAGAAGGGACAATTGCAAGCAAACAATTTGCTTTGTTAAACCAAACCAAGGCAAGGAAGTTTCCTGGGGAAGAGTATATTAAAGAACCACCAGCACCTGATTGAAACCTTTCAAAGAGTGATATTGAATAAAGAGAGGTGATAAATAAGAAAGGTCAAGTAAAAACCAAATCAGGGCACAGCATCCAGAAAACCCAGACATGGCCATCTCTAATTCAACCTAAAGAAGCTTCCAGGATGTTCTGGTGTCCAGTAGATGCAAGCTCATGACTACAACAATTGTGGGGAAAGCTGATAAACTTCTGTTTCCCCAAAGCAGTGAACCCATCTCAGTATCACCAGACACCACCAAACACTGCTTGATGCATCAGGAACCATCACCTACACTGATTTCAGTAGTGGCTCAGAGCCTCAAAGGAGGCTCTACATAAGCCAAGGAGATCCCAAAACAAAGACCCCCACATCCAGCTAGCACCCCAGCCCATGTGCCCTTACCTTGGAGAGATCCTCCGTCCCTCCCTGCTGGCTCTGGTTCAGGAGAGGTGAGTGCCGCATCAGAGGGTCCTGCAGTAGATCCAGGCGTGGCCTCTTGCTTTCAATGAACTCCAAGTCTGATGGCTTGGTCAGGTCAGAGAGATAGGAATGAGCCTCAGTTCTCAGGTGCAGCTCCTGAGATCTAGTGACAAAGAGAAATGAGCCTTTAGTAAACAAGCCACCTCTGCTCTATGCAGGCTCTATAACCACAAGCCACTCCAGGAAGTCAGAAGGCTCAGCTTCTGCCCATTTCCCAGAAGGATGCATAAAGGCAGGCCAGGTGGCCCTGGACTCAAACACCCCAGGTCTTTCCAGACCCAGGATGCACAGGTCCATAGCCTGGCTGTCAGGCATGCTGCTTCTCCTGGAGGACTAACTGCAGGTAGGCAGAACCAGATAATTAGCCAGGGGAGTAGGACACAGTGCAGCATCACAGAACCACTGAACCATCCTGGTTAGAAGAGACCTTTAAGACTATTAAATCCAACTACTAACCCAGTACTGCCGAGTCCACCACTAAACCATGTCTCTCAGCACATCTACACTGCTATCCTCCAAGCCCAACGGGTAGCCCTGTTGTCCCCCTTCTTCAGCACCGTCTTCCAAGGTCACCCAGAAAGCCCCACTGCCATCTTCTGTTCCACCACACACAGTGGTTGCTGTCTCTACACTAGAGCAAAGTGAATGAGGCTGCAGTTTTGAGCCTTCCCTGTCATACCACATTTGTTGGGCTGGCCAGAAAAAGCCGAAGCTTGGAAAATCCTCAAACCTGACCCATAAATCTCCCTGTGGCCCCTAAGCCTAGCTCCCTTCTGCCACATTTGGCTTCTTTACTCACAGCTACCTGCATCACTGTTTATATTTAGCAGCTTCTATAGAAATGCCAAAGATTATATGCTGGGGAAAAATGCACATCCCTCCATGGTTAGACAGGAGGGATTGCTTTTTCCAGGATGAGGGAGGAAAGAAGCCAGCCACATGTAGTTAGTTGCACAGCTCGAATGCAGACCTGGCAAGCTGTGAGGGCACATTAGCCAGTAATGGCAACTGTGCTACGTGTCACATCAGGCTTAAACACCTCTCACCTGTTCAATACATGATGCAATTGGTGACACCTGGAAATTCGGTTTTGGTTTTCTTGCTTAAAACAAATGTCAAACTTCCCCCCCCCCCCCCCCCCCCAGCAGGATTCTTTTGCGGGAATTGTAAAGGGATCCTGCAAAAATACATTAAACCTTTTACAATGCCCAAGGATCAGGCTTGCTGCAGCAGCTCCAAGGGTGTGTTTTTAACACTTTAGGCAGAAGTGCCTCTTAAGGAAAAAACACAAAAAAACCCCACCCACACACCAACAACACACACCAACCTCTAAACTACTAAACTAAAACGAAGCACAGCAAATTCAAAGTTTTGAGAGAAAAAAGAAAAAAAAAAAAATCATGGCTTTGTTTCTCTTCCCCTTACACAAAATAGTTCAAGCTCTCCTGAGCTGCATGATGAAGTATCCTTCCCAGTTACCAAACACCAACAAACAGCACAGCCTGTGGAGCTACTGGAAGGGGAGGAAAGGAGTGGATGTGTTTTGTCAAAAAGCAAGCACGACAGACAGGAGGTCCTGTGCATCATAAGGCCCCCACCCACAAATGGCAACTGCTGATGGTCATTTTTTAGCTAACTTATTTAATATCTGGGAGAGGATGACAAAAAGGGAAGGACCCAGAGCCCTCTGAAGCCAGTCGAAGTCTTTCCAGCAGCTGTAATGGCTCCAGACTGCATCTAGAGAGAGGAGGAACCCTGGCAAAAGCCACTTTCTCAGGGGCACCACCTCAAAGCCCTCTGCCCTCCCCTGCAGCACTGTGCCAGCCTCACCCCTGCTTTGGGGAAGCAAGCTAAAGGTGTTACTTCTCATTTTTACAATTGTATTTAAACATCAACAGCAGGCAGAAGGCATGTGCACGCCAAGCTGCTGCTGTGGCTTTGGCACAGGCAGCTGATGCTAGGATTTGGGCAGCAGCTTTGCTGCTGACACACAGAAACAGAATCTGGCTCGTCCTCTTCCTCCTTCCCAGCAAAAAGGGGACACCAGATCAGGGAGGCTCCAGCACTGCCTTTGCCACTTGTCTCCAACCTACCAGAGCACAGCTCTCACAGCAAACTTTACAGAGCAGAAACAGCTCTGAAACCTGGCATGGAAGCACAGCTCACTTCACCTGCAAACACTTTCACACTGAATGATCCTCAGTTTTTCTCAGCAAGCCCAGAAATATCTCCTGGCACCTCTCAAGTTTCCTGCTGGCTTGTCCCAAACCCTGCCTGCCCGCAGCTGCAGGCTGAAATCTTGGGTTCTGCTATAAAATCCAGGAACAATAAACAACTGTTGAGCTGGGCAGGTGCTAAAATATTTCAACACCCTAGACTCTGTTGTACCGAGGCAGTTAAAAGTCAGATGCATCACTTCCCTTTTTCCTTTTTCTTTCTTTTTTTTCTCCCCCTTAAGGACACAGTACCAAGAAGCTGCTAATGGGCTCAGGATGGCTCCCAGGCCACTGCAGTTGTCACAACTCGACACAATCGCCGCCCTCTGTATTTCTAAGATAAGAGCAACACTCAGAGCTTTACAAAGGCAGTTCCAGCGAGGCAGGGGCCACGCCAGGGAAAGCAGCTGCTATGTTACAGGGTGCTATTTCATTTCCATTTCCACATCCACTGGAACTGCTATTAAATTTATCCGCTGGAATTTCCAGCCACTCCCGAGATTGCCTTGCCCGACACAACCCGCTCAGCCTGGCCTGGCTGCACTCACCAAGTGCTCCTACAATCACAGAATGACAGAACTGTTTTGGTTGGAAAAGACCTTTAAGATCATTGAGCCCAACCACCAACCTAGGATCACCATGGTCATTAAGCCATGTCCCACACGCCATTTCCACATGTTTCTTCAACACCTCCAGGGATGGTGACTCCACCACCTCCCTGGGCAGCCTGTTCCAATGCCTGACCACTCTTGCAGGAGAGGATTTTTTTCCTAATATCCAATCTAACCCTGACAGCACAAATTCAGGTCATTTTCTCTCATGCTATTACCTCATACTAGGGAGAAGTGACCAGCACCCACCTCACTACAACCTCCTTTCAGACCATTGTAGAGAGCAATAAGGTCTCCCCTCAGCCTCTCTTTTCCAGGTTGAACCCCAGTTCCCTCAGCCACTCCTCGTAACACCTCCAGACCCTTCGCCAGCTTTGCTGCCCTTCTCTGGACACATTCCAGCACCTCAATGCCTGTTTTGTTATGAGGGGCTGTATTCGAGGTGCAGCCTCATCTTTCTTGGAGCCTTCACACCTTTAACTATTGACCTTCCCACCTGCAGCAAGTGCTTTACAACAGACTTTTATACAGTGCCGATGCTGCTGTGTAAGAACAGCCCTGTTCTTCTCCTGTTACACCCAGTTTGCAGGTTTGCTGCATTTTCCAAATAGCTCCCATCCAGCTGGTGTATTCCAGAGACTCCTACTTTGCTGAAGGGAAACAGTGGTTTTAATTGCATGTGACTTACTTATGGTTAAATGAAATAAACCAAATGCCAGAGGTAACTATGAAATGATGCAAGTTACTCTTCACCTGGAGTCCTCCACCACCAATAAACAAGAGAAGCAGAACATCATGAGATCTGCCGACACACCAAGGCTGGGAGGCAGGGGCTGCCCCAATGTCCAAGCCCTGCTTTGGGCAGGTCTGAGACCAGCAGACCACAAAAACCCAAGATCTGACCTTTGGTTTATTACTGATCTGACAGACCAATCACACCCTCCCAGCTGCAGAGCCATGCTATTCATTCACCATGGTCATTGTCCCAGCAGGCTCACACGGGGTGTTCAGAAGGGATGAGCAGGGAAAATCCTTGAGCAAATGTGGAGCACCTGCACCTTGCTCCAGTACATGCAAGTCACTAGGACCTAGCAAAACATCTGCCATATTATACATCAGAACCAGCGGAGCACAAGATGGCTGATAAAAATAAAGGGCTAACTGATAGTTGGTTATAGAGGAAGTTGAGAGCCCCTCTCTCCTGAGAGAAAAGATCCTGGGCTGCTCTTAAAGCTTGTAAGAGCAGCCCTGATGGAATCTAAATGGATTTTACCTTTATCTTCTTTGCTGAAGCCAAATCACAATGAAATGAGCAAGTACAAACTTCTGAGGAGGTCATGGCAGGCTTTCCACCCCACTAACCCACCTCAGGAGCATACTGCCTGGCTCCTCAAAGGCACAACCCTCCTCTGCTCTTCAAACCTCCCCATTTCTCCATCAGGTGAGCAGCAGCAGGAGGAATGACTGCTATTCTGTAACACCCAGTGAAGGCAGCTTGACTCCATGAAGATGTGCCTCCTGCACCCAGGGCTCCAAACCCCAGCAGCAACTCAGAGGCAGCGCCCTCCAGTTTCCCAGCAAGTGCACAGTTGAAGCTTTGCACACATCCACAAATATTTTTCCTTACATTATAGGGCCAAACAACATAACTGGGCTGGAAATTTGGTCCTTACTCTTCTCTTGGAATCAGAACCAAGACAAATGTTCCCTTTTCTGTAGCTGTTTATTTCCCCTGGCTGAGACTGTGTAGTGGGAAATTGTCTCAAAAAAGAAAAAAAAAAAACACAAAAAACTTTTATAGAAGTGTCCAGTCCCCACAGATACAGACAGACAATAAAATGCCTTTGAGAGCCACTAATATAGAAAACCACCAGTGTCAGAGTGAATTATTTGTAGTTGACACTAACATTCATCTGAGGTTTCAGTGGCCCCTTTGCAGATAATGACAGCCAGAGTGGGAGACCAAGCATGTTGAGACCTGTTACAGAGAAACTGGAGGGTTTGTAGGAGCAAACCTGCCATCAGACAGCTAGAAAAACATGTACATGTCCAGCTGACAGATTCCTTCTGTCATATAGGTAGAGAAGAAAAGCCCTCTTGACTTAACAGGGGCCAGGAGCAGCCAGTCTGGGTAGGGAAGGTAGAGCTCCCATGCCCTCAGCAGCACCTGCCAGCAGCAGCATTGAGTCTTCCCAAGCCAAAGGTGTGGGACAGCTTTAAACAGCACGCTGAGCTCACCATGCGGTCCAGCTCAAGGACTCCAGGTCCTTGTCATGTCTCATTGAGTGCTTGCGACCAGGAGGTCCCATGTGCATCCTCATGATGCATTCCCCAACAAGGGCAGGCAGCTGTGCCTCAGCCACCCCACACGATCCTCTTAGCCAAGGGTCTTTCTTTCAAGCCAACTGCAACTTAGATGAGAGCAGATGCTCTATTTGAAACTTGCATACTGAACATCTCCATACACAGAGCCTGAATTATTCATGGATAGGACCAGCAGAAGCTTTAACACTGTGCCACACCATGAAATTGCCTTACTCAAGAGAAGGAGAAAGAATAGTTGTGTCTTTCCACAAGTTTCCCCACATGCCTTCTCCAGGCATGTAAAACGAGCAGCCCCACAAAAAGCCCTCTTGGCAGTGCTGGGTAGCTGGAGCACTCCCTGAACTAATGGCTTCAGGAACATCCCACATGTGCTACAAACATTGCAAGATCTCTTTTCCTCTCCCAAAATAAAGCTGCTTCAAGATTACATATGGTAGAGATGTTTTGTGAACTCTTACCCTCCATTCTAGCCAAGGCAAAGCCCAGGTTTCTCCTGGCACCTCCCTGACAGGGCACACTGGCCCAATTCCATGAAGCCAGTGTCTCCACATCTCTAAGGGGCCTCTAAGGAGCCACAGTCATTCTCTGTGCCTGCTTGCGGACATGCCTACAGCACACATTGGAGCAGGAGGTATTTGCAAGACAAAGCTTGCCACCGAATGTCTACATGGCAGCATCTGCCCTTTCCAGCTGTTATTTTCCCACATTCACTTGTGGGGAGGAAAAAAACCCCAAAACACACAAGTGGCTCCCAGAACATCATTTCAAAGTGTGAACAGACATGAAGATGTATGGTTGCAGGGCTTCCAGCTACACCGCTGCTCACTCCTGAGAGAAGGGTCACCTTTAAAAATGGAAACTTAATTAAAGACCATAAATAATGTTGGCTGGGTCGCACTGTTAAGTGGGGAGCAGTTGGTGCCATTTGGCCCAGCACAGATGAAGATCGAGGGCCACACGCGATTTCCAGCGGCCACGCACGCCACCCCGGCTTCCTGCCGCTCCCCAGCCTCCTCAGCCAGTAGGATTAATCTCATTCAATAAGCACAGTAATTAGGCTTTGCTCTCGTGCTGGATTGCACATGGCTATCTCAGATGGCTCCAGAAACGCAGCAGCTGCTTAACGTATCCAAAATGTCATCCTTCAGATCAGCACCGGGCAGACTCCTCAAGCTCCTCATGACTGCACTCAGCAGAAAGGCTCCAAAAAAGGAGTGTGGTCTCCTGGTGAGCTGGGAAAATAATCTGATGAAAACAGTGACTCATTTGACTCTGGGTAAAGGTGGGATCTACTGTGTGAACATGCACACCGCTTATTTACAGCCACATCTTCTGCCAGAGAAGCAATTATCCACCCCAGCATTCCTGTGCTGGTTAAGGAGCCTCGTTTAAAACCCCAACACGTAGGAAAAGTCAGAAAAACCACCCCCACAGTTCCTTGATTTTTCAGACCCCTCACCCCCCCGGCACCTGCCATTTAACACTCAACCCAGTTTTTTCGCACTTCTTTTGTGGACTAAAATATATATAGAAGAGAGGAGGGGAAAAAACTGAATCCTTGTCACCTTGCCAGGACATTCCTCTGCAAGTATTCATGGTACGACTTGTACCAACAGCAGATCCTGAAATACTTCTCTTCACTCCTGCAGTCCAGTTGGCACAGCCAACCGAGTATGCTAAGGGGAAGTCTGTGGATCCTTCCAAGAAAAAGCCTGCTACCAAAAAAACCATCAAGGAAAGCAGCACATCTCTGCAAAGACACACAGAGACAGCCTTCCCTATAGCAACAGAGTGGTTCAAGTTCTCCTTCCTTCTTCCAAGAGAACTGCTGTCCAGAGAGTTCACACCCACCAAGAGGTGGTGGATGACATCTCTCCAGGTTGATGCATTTGGAGAAGGGTGTTCTGCATCTCCTGCAGAACTGGGCTGCCTGGGTTGGGAGGCAGGAGAAACAAAGCACATCACCCTTCAGGGAGGAGATCCCATGACGGTTTGAGACTTCAGGATCTGGTTCTCCCCACCCTGCCTGATCCATCATGTTCAACTGTGGTGACATCCATCTGCCTGAGTCTGACATTCAACAAACTCCTTGCTCAGGCAATACCAAAGTGTCTGATCATCTCAGCACCCCATTCCTTCCAGCAAGTTACCACTCATCAGCTTTTTGCCACCAAAACCTGATTCATACTTCAAACACTGTGCCTACGGTGAAATCCTTTACTGCTTCTTACCTGTTCACTGGACCACAGCTAACCACCACCTTGCTGTCAACATCAAAATTGCAGCCAGCAGAAACAGAAAACTGCAAAGCTGTAGGAAGACCTAAAGCAAACCCTAAAGATTTCTGCAAGATTTAAAGCACCCACGGGGTCAAGCCTCAAATACCATGTGCAAAGACCTTAGAGACCTGCCTAAGATGAAAGCAATGCCAAAGTGGGAGACAACTCCCTGAAAGCAGCAAAGAATAAAATGAATACTTGCAGTTTCCAAGACAGAGGGGCAATCAGCAGCTGCTCACTGGGCAGATGGGTTCAGAGGAATGAAGACCAAGCAGCCAAAGAGCTGAACCACCATTCTTTGGGTGCAGACATTGCTTTGGATCAGCATAAGGCAGGACAACGGCAGGGCAGGGATGTCCATATGGGACTCAACCTCAAGTGCTGTCAGTCTGCCACAGCCCACTTGCACCAGACTCCCAAATTGACTTCTTGAAGCAGGGGAGTGATCCTGGAAGAGCATCAGCCACCACAACCAACAGCAGACAGTTTCCTCTGAACACCCAAAGCAACGGGGGATTGGAAGAACTCCCTTCCACAGACACTTGCATCAAAGGGAGGATTCTCTCTTTCCCACCACCATAGCATGCAGGTGGGCTGTCAAGCAGGGAACCAAGGTGAGGGTCTTCCTTTCAGACAGCACACTTCCTTCTCTTACCCGCTGTGCCTGCACTGCAGACATTAGTTGTTTGTCTTTGGTCGCTGCCTCCTCCCCAGCCCCTCACACTGAGGGCCAGCTGCCTGTGCTCAAAACCCTCAATCCCAGCCCAGGAACAAAGCCAAAGTGCTTACAGATGAGCCTGGTGTGAACCTGCCAAAGAGATTCAGCTGCAGAGCTGGCTGCTCTCAGCTCCCTTGTCCAGGTTTCACTCCACACCAAGCAGAGCCAGAACTGTATTTCAAGATAAGCACCAGTGACCAATCCAACCTGCTCCAAAAGCTCCAGGGTCTTGGCACTTGAGCATCTCGCAAATCATCATGAGAGCAAACAAGATCCGAAGGGCTCCATTTGTAACATATGAGGTGCTACCAGGGTAGTGAAATAATGGAACAGGTTGCTCATCAGTGTGTTAGAGGCTCCATTCATGGAGACAGAGTCAGACTTGATGGGGTTCTGAACAGCCTGATCTAGTTGGAGGTGTCCCTGATCACTGCAGAGGGTTGGACAAGATGACTTTTGAGGGTCCCTTCCAACTGAATGGATTCCATGATGCCATTTTAGAGCAGATCCTCACACCACAAAGATGAAAAAGCAAAGCCCCCTCAGGACAGATTTCTTTAATCGTAGTGCTTAAAGATGCAGAGAAACAGCAGCTGGCTTGGCAAAAACACATTAACAGCTCCCCAGTGGCACTCAGTTCCAATTACTTCAATAATTAATTATACTGGACTGAAAATTTCTGCAGACCCCCCCACCTTTCATCCTCAGGTTCCCCAACACGGGGGTTTTTATTTGGTCTGTATCACAGGATGTTATGGGCTGGAAGGGATCTCCTGAGATTGACTCCAACCCCCCTGCCAGAGCAGGGCCATAGAATCTAGTGCAGGTCACACAGGAAGACATCCGGATAGGTCTTGAAAGTCTCTAAAGGAGGAGACTCCACAGCCTCTCCGGGGAGCCTGTTCCAGTGCTGTGACCCTTACAGTAAAGTTCTTCCTCATGTTGAGGTGGAACTTCCTGTGCTGTAGCTTCCATCCACTGCCCCTTGTCCTACCCCAGGGCACAAATGAGCAGAGGTTGTCCCTGTCCTGTTTTGATACTCAGCCCTCAGATATTTATACACACTTATTAAATCCCCTCTCAGTCTTCTCTTCTCCAGACTAAGAAGCTCCAGGTCCCTCGGCCTTTCCTGGTAAGGCAGTGCTCAGCACTCCAGCACAACTAAGCTGAACATGGGTTGTATTTTTAGCTTTGTACCCAGTATCATTTCTGCAAAAACTCAAGTTTTCAGATGTTCCAGGGAAAAGGGATGAAATATAACTGGGGTCTGTTACAAAAGGCACACCAAAACCTCACCATTCAGGCTGAAAGTGAAGGAACCACAATAAGCATTCAGATGAGTCTCTAGGTCTGACAACCTCAAATAACATTTACCCACACTCATGTGACTGTCAATACAAAATCGTGTTTGGAGAGGTTGGAATATTTGTGAGCCCAAGTGAGATGTTTGGATGACCACACCAGATCAGAAGTGTGGTACAGTAGACCCCAAGGCTTGCTGCTGGAGTTTTTTTAGCTACATGGAAGAACCAAGATATATATATATTTTTTTTTTAATAGCATACTCAGAACTTGAAACTTTCTTTTTACTGGAGAGTAGAACTGGCTCTCCATTTTGCAAATGGTAAGTAGTGTGAAAAACAAAACTAGGCATCAGCTGGGTCCTCTTTACCCACCTCCCCCAAATTTAGCTGAATCTGACCCACTTCCAACTTAGCCATGTTAGTCTGAGTGCTGAAATCAAAGCACTGAGAAACCAAAGCACATTGTGGCAACGTACCCTGCTAAAAGGAGTCACGCAAAGTGACATCGCCCTCTGTGTATGCAGGGTGCCACAGCCACAACCCAGAAGAGTACATCCAGGAGGGCAGATAAACTTGGGTGGCTCTATTTTTGCTTCTAAATTTTCATCAGGAAAAGAACTGGATTTGGGTTTTGGGGTGAGAATTTGGATTTGCGTCTAAATTTACATGTTCCTGCTGAGCACCAAGGTGAACTCATCCTGTCAAAAGAGAGGGTCCTGTCTGCATCTCTGCCCTCCCTGAGGTCTTTCTCCTCTCTCCTAACAACCATGACTTTAGCGAAACAGATTTGTCTCTGTGACTCTGCTTTTATTCTTAGTCTAAGGAATAAGCATTAAAAAAAAAAAAAAATCTGCTTTTCACTAATTTACTGCAGCAGGACTCTTATTTCACTTCCAGGACAGTGTTTTCTCCAAAACCATGAAGTATCAAATGCAGAAGAGAAACTATGCAAGAGCAGCATTTTGAGATGAAAGAGAGAGCGAGTGATGGCCTTCAGAACAGATCAGCTCCTGTGGTTTAAGTGCCTACAGCTTTCCCAGCCACATAGCACTTCCCTGAGGAGCACCCAAGAACACTGCCAGGCTGGGGAAGGAAACAAGGACAGAGGGAGAGCTTTGACAAGAAAAGACAGAAAAAAAACCGAAGTCTCACTTTGGAGAAAAGTGTGAGGGAAATGCTGAAAGAGAAACAAAACACTGAAAGCAGGGAGTAAGAGCAAAGAGGAAGCAGAGATGCAGAGTGGAAATGAGCTCTTCTCACTCCTCCCTTCAGCCTCGGGAGCCGCAGACCAAACCCAACCACACACCTTCACTTCCTACACTGAAGCAAGTCAGCCCAAGCAGCTACAACAACGTGTGGCTCCACAGAAGAGAGGGGGGGTGGGGAGTTTTGTTGTTTAGTGGGTTTAAGATATTTTCTAGATGCATGACAGTTCAAGGGAAGAAACCACGAGGCAAATGTGCCACTTACACTGGCGCAACAAAGCCAAACGGGCACAGAGAATGGGCAAAGACAACACCACAACTTTGATCGGGTCTCACCCAGCCCTCCCCCGCCCCACAGCCCTGCACATAACACTCCCTGATGCAGTTGGAATGCCTGTGTCCCAAGGGAAGGCAAGGAGTTGGTACCTTTCATTGCCTGGCTGGAACTCGGAGAGCAGGGATGGCCTCCGCCGCTGCGGCTGCATGATTGACCCCGGCGGTAGGTGGGAAGCAAAATCCCTGGAATGATGCTGGTACTCCAACAGTGCAACGTCCTGCAGGAGCAAACACAACAGCTCGTTAGACTGCTGACAACCTTTAAGCAAGCATTGAACATGAGGGTAGGTTTAGTTTAGATATAAGGAAGAAGTTCTTCACTGTGATGGTGGTCAGACACTGGAATAGATTGCTGAGGAAGGCTGTGGGTGCCCCATCCCTGGAAGTCTTGAAGGTCAGGCTGGATGGGGCTTTAAGCAACCTGGTCTAGTGGCAGGTGTCACGCAGAAGTACTGGAACTAGATGATCTTTAAGGTCCCTTCCAACCCAAACCATTCTCTGACAACACAGGAAAAAAAGCATCTAGATAGTCCTCCTTTGAAGGATGCTGGACTGCAAAGTTCAGTGCTTCTCCTCCGGTAAAAGATAAAAGCACTGATCCCCAGTGCTGCATCACACTGGGCTGGCAGTTCAGTCCCCAGTCCAACCTGCCCCCAGCCTTTAATTGGGGCTGCTCGTAAGCTGGTCCATGGGATGGGACCCCAGCAAGCTCAACCTCGCTGCCGAGCACGCACACAGGGATTTTTTTGCATCCAAGCAGTGTTTGTTACAACTTAATTTGAGAGGAAGAAGACGTAAGAAGAAAATCAGAGCCACAAGATACTTCCAGCTTCAATAATCCATGCAGCAGTGTGAAGAAATGGGGGGGGGGGGGGGAAGGGAAGAAAGAAAAGAAATCGCAGATGTTATCTGGAGAGTGTAGCTTTAAACACAGCTCCCCTGGGCTGAGCTCAAGGGGTTTGAAAGGACACTTTGCTACTTGTTATGTGTATGTCCCTTTTGTTCCCTGACCCTTGAGAGCACAGTACAGTATGTTCCCGAATTTAATTAAATAAGAAGCCCTCCTGCTCTCTGCCACCGACTGATTCCAGCAACGGCATTTTAGCAGCTATATTCAACTCCTTTTTATTTGCAGATAGACACTTGACCAAAAGACTAATCATCTAATTAACAAAGACCTTCAGCAGTGGCACAGAAAGCCCTGTCACAGAATATCCCTGGTGAAACTGACACACATTCACCTTAGAAAAACCAGTCCCACCTGGGAGTATATTTTGAACAGCTCTGATGGGAACCAGAAAAAAAAAAAATTAAAAACAAAAAAAATCCCAAAACACACCACGCATAGCACAGAAAGCCTTCAACTCCCTCAAAAAAAGAAAAAAAACCACACTACACATTTCAAAGTTTAAAATATAAAATCAGTGAAATACCAAGTGCATGTGGGCACAGGACTCTTGCCCCCAACAACTGCCTCAGAAGTTATCAATTGTAGTGAAGATTGACAAGCTCTGGCACTAGGGAAGCTGGAGAAATATCCCAGCAAGGTGCATAGCAGGCAAAGAAAGGATTTGGAAACTTAAATAGCAACAACCTGCCCCTGAAGAGCCCTTCTCTCCCTTCTGCTGGTGAAGAGAGCAGCCCAGTGACAGATGCCATGCTCTCCTCTCCAGCCAGGTGCAGAGTAGAAGGGAGTATCAAAGCCCAACACCTTTGGCTACCAGAGGGCAAAACAAGATGTTTGCATAGCAGCTTTCTGGAAAGACAAGAAGAAAAGCAGAACTTGGAAGCTCTTGATGTAGGAGAGCCAAGCAAAGCAGATCCCCCACCCCCACATTCAGGCTCTCTCTCACACAAGAGCTGTAAAGGCCAGACATCAAAAGGAGGAGGAAGGGGAATGGTGGAGTCTGAGGAACGCCAACTCTTTGTGCCTGGAAAGATGCACCCTTTTTTTGAATCAGGTTCATGTCCCCCCAGCATTAGGCAATGTGTGCTGCTGCTGCTCCTTTCTACTCTGACTGACCTTGGCAAACACCAGCAACCAGGAGTCTCCACCCGCCCTTAACTCCTGGCCATTTCAGACCTCAGCCCCTGAGGCAAGTGGTGTCCCCAGACAGGACAAAAGGAGGGCATTTTTAGGACAGTATCTACTCATTCTCATGTTGTTTCACTTCTGCTGTAAATCCAGGTGTAAATGGAGGACACGACTCAGTGACACTGCTTTTTCTTCAGCTCTAGAGTCCATCCATGCAGGACACCATGGGGGGCTGCAGGATACAGTATGTCAGTCCAGCTGCTGGTGGGATGAACTCAGAGCCCATTAGCTCTCGGCTCCAGACAAAGCAGAAGTGCTGCTTCACCACATTCATACTTGTCCTGGTTTTAAATGTAAGAAAACCCAAAGTATGATGCAGCTCCTGACTTCCACCTACAGAACAAACACCTCATGCCTGAGAAGACACACCATGAGGCCCACAACCAAGACCGTCACCTTCTGTGGGCAACTAAACAAGAATTACCTGTCTGGGAGGCTCGAAGGTTGTGCCCTTGGGAGAGAAAAAGGCTCTTGCACATCCCAAGAATTGTCTGTTTTTCCTTTTCCCCCTGTCCACACTCAGCTGAGCTTTGCCTTTTCCTCCTAACCCCCATCAGAAAGTTGCTGGTGGAGCTCAGAGCGTGCTGGTGTGGCCTGAAATTATGGGGAAATTCATGGAATGTTTACAGTGACAAGACAAGGGGCAATGGTTTAAAATTGGAGAAGGGTAAAATCAGGTTGGACATCAGGAACAAGTTCTTTACCATGCGGGTGGTGGAACATTAGAACAGGTTGCCCAGGGAGGTGGTTGAGGCCCCATCCCTGGACATATTCAAGATCAGACTTGACAAGGCTCTGAGCAGCCTGATCTAGTGGAGGATGTCCCTGTTCAGGGCAGGAAGGTTGGACCAGATGACCTTTGGAGGTCCTCTCCAGCCCGAACCATTCTATGATTCCATGATGCTGGGATGTCAGCTCAGGGCTGGGACAGCAGAAGTTTCTCTCCAGTTTCCCCACCAAGGACAAGGCTGGTGAGCACCAGCTCCTGCTTTTCCAGCCATTGCTCAACTCCCTCTGGCCTGCCTGGCTTTGCTCATATCAGTGTTCGACTGATGTCAAAGGAACCATGGGAGATCTGGCAAGATGTAGGTGGATTAATTGCTCAGAAAGTTACTCCAGTAAATCACACAGTGAGCTGTGGCTGTATTTTTCAGACGCAAATGCCAGGAAGGTTTATGAGTCGCCTTCAGAAGAGGCTTACATTTCATTCAGCAGTGTTCTGACGACACATGCTGGAGAGGACCTCGCTGCCAGCCCTGTGGCACCTTCCACACACAGGCAAGAAGGGAGCAGCATTCAGCTTGTGCCATGTGAGCTCCCCCCACATCAAAGCACACAGCTGTTGCCCCCTGTGGTTCAGGTGCTCCCACACGCCTTGGAAATTCTACCAAATTTCATGAATTCAGCAAATATCACAAAACAGAGATTGAGGAAGAAGAAAAAACACAGGGAGTCAGGGGCTTTGGCACCTCAACAGATTTGGAGGCGTGAGAGGAGAGTTTGCAGAGGGCAGGAAGAGATGCAAAGAGCAGATGAGCACCTTCTTTACTTCTGTTGGTAGAAATTAAGTTTCTTTACTCAGGCAAAAGAGGGAAAATGTTTCCAAAACAAAAGCCAAGCAATCAAAATCACTTTGTAAGTCTCAATGTCAAGACTTTGTCATTCTCCTGATAAAGAAGCAGCTTCTCAAAATATAACCCTGGGTGAAAGGAACCCTGTCACCTCCAACCACACAGGCAGAGTATAAACAAACAGGCCAGTTTCCTCCCTCCAGACGACACCGTCTGGAGCTGTAGATGATTTAAGACCTAGCCCAGCGATGCCAAGGCTGAGTTTTCACGGTCACGCCCTCTGTCCCACCCACACCTCAGAGCAGTGCTGTAGTCAGGCTAGTCCCCGAGGCATCCATCCTCTGATGGAAGGAAATCCACACGATGACAGGGAAACAGCCTTGTAAGCAGCTGGAAAGCTTGTCCGAGCAAGGGAGATACAGCCCAGACAATCAGCACAGAGGGTCCCCGAAAAAACCTCTACCACTGAGCACTGTTAGGATGATCTTGTCCTCCAGCACAGACAGTTGTCCCCCAGCACAATCCTGCCTCATACATTTGCGCTCTGGTGCCTCCTGTCCCTGTGACAACCCACCCACAGGTATCTGGCCAATCCGCAGGAGCCCAAGAGCAGCAGCAGCAGGCCCAGGTCAGGAGAAGACCTGCAAAACCATGGTAGTTATTCAGCCAGGAGAGGAAGGTTGGACCCATGACACTGGGAACAGCCGGACACCCGAGTGCAGTGGAGAGGCTGGGTCATCTCCATCTTCCAGTCCCACAAATGCATTGCTGTCTTTGTCCTTCTGAAGCCACCTGGTATTACACCATGATGCATAATAGCTGCCATGGCCCAGACCATCAGCCTTGAATGCAAGAAATAGACTCTTCAAAACCAGCAAGCCATACCTCAAAAGCTTAGGATGAAGCCAGCTAACTAATCTTAGAAAAACAAGGTGGAAAATCTACATTATTCCATTTCAAACTGTGCACACATGTCAGCCCCAAGCACATCACCTGCATGAAATCCAACCCAGGGCCAAGCTTCTTGGGGCTGAGGCAGCTCAGCCTCACTGTTCCAGCTCCAAGTGACCTGCCAAGAAGGGGCTGCATAGTGCCACAAGGAGAAGGGACATGCAGAGGTGAAGTGGGACTCTGAGGCTGCTGCTTAGGAGTCAGGTGATGTGGAGTACAGATGAAGAGCCTGCTAGTACCATCACCATAAGATTTCAGAGGCCCACAGCACAGCATACACCACAAATCAGCAGTTAGCTGGCACACAAGTACCTAGGGGCAAAACTCAGCATCCCACACAAATGCTGCAAAATTCCTTTACACAGGGCTCTCACTCCCAATCTCATTCATCAAACCTGTGTCAGTCAAAGCCTGATGTGGGTGATGCTGAAGACAACCTCTTACAAATGCTGACTGCTGCAGCAACTGGTGAGGAAAGGTCTTGAGGGGAAAACAGCTCAAATACAGGCACTTTCTGCCTAGATACAGCCAGAAACCTGCTCTGATGACAGGTGCCTCCAGAGAATCCTTCTGAGCAGCTCCTAGCCCTGCACTACAAAAAACTGCTGGGTTGAGCCATTGCCAAAGAGGGATAGACACAGACAGTGTCTACAGTGCCACAAATCACCCGGCAGAGCAGCTCAGCACAAGGCCAACGTTTAGATAAATGAAATGCTGAAGAGCCAAAAGCAGTTTCATTAAAATATGCTTCTTCATGCAGCAGACTGAAGAGGTACTTGGGCCCAGCTCAGGAGGCCAAAATCATCCTGTGCTGCCAGCAAAGAGACTGGACATGTCCTCACTGCCCTGGCCCTGGGGTGCTGGGAGGGGGAAGCTGGTGAAAGCACTCCCAGTTTCAAAGTCTTTGTTATTACTTGCTTTGGGAGCACCCAGAGCGCCGTCTCCCTCCCCTTCCTGGTAAATCCTCTGACCCTAAATAACCTGAGTCTACCAGGCTCATTAAGCTACACTAATCAAACTGTCCAAAGCCAGGAGACTGAATACAATGTTACAGCGAAAGCCTTGGCAGCACAGAAACAGACACAGCCCTGTGGAAGGAGGGAAAAAAAAAAAAAAAAAAAAGAGAAATAACAATGACACACAGGTAGGGTTGTTTTTTTTTCCTCTTTATAGTTTGTTGTTGTTTTTAACTTCCAAGTCTGCTGCCTTCCCTACCATCATATCTCCACCAAAGCCTTCTGAGCTGTCCCCTGACCCGGGGATAACCCAGCCCTGAACCGATGGCTGCAGGCAGCCCTCCTGCCTCTCTCAGTTTCTGTTTTGAACGCGTGCTTTGCTGCTGCGCTTCAGTTCTCCTCCTCCTGCCTGCTGCAGCTGTCCGGGGCTGGGCTGCCTGATCTCCAATGAGGAGGAGCAAGGGAGGTTTGAAATCGACGCTGGAAGCACTGACCCGCAGCCCACACAGGCAGACAACACTATGCCACGGCCAGCAGCAGCTCTGACCCTGCTCTCCTAGCTCCAAGCACAGAGCACATCCATACGGACGAGGTATCTACCAACTGTTCCATCCAGATGGCATTCCCAGGGCTGCAAGAATTAGCCCCTGAGAAGACCCTAGAAGTATAAGGCCCACAGAGAGGAAGCCTCGAGCTGGTCTTGCAAAAGAAAGGCAAACTGCTCCTCCTCACTTCCTCCTGCCAGCAGAAAAACAAGAGAAAACTCCCATTGCTTCTGGTTTCCTTGGAAAACAGCTCCGGAGCAAACCCGTGGAGACCTAGAGCGTGGCCAGACCATCACCTGCAGCACAGCTCGGGCACCCTGAAGCATCACATCCGTCCCCCACCGCTTACCGCGTCTGGAGCCGGGAGAGCAGCCCGGAGCTCCCTGCTGCGCGTCAGTGCAGAGGCGGCTTCACCCGAACAACTGCCGCTCTTGCTTCGCAGCGACACCGAGGAGCGCTCCCGGGGTCAGCCACCACATCCGCCAGCTGAGCCGGCTCCCCGGCAGAGGGTGGCACCCACGCCAGCTGCTGCCTCTAATCACGGCATCGGGTGCAGGCTGCCCAACTCCCCGGGCACAGCAGCCCTCACCCAGCTACAAGCCACTGCCCCACACTGTCCTCATAACCTTTGGGAGGCTGGCAAACAGGCCGGGGCACTGCACATGTTGACTGAGGAGCAAATCCCAGCTCCTCGCCACCTCCACCAAGGATTAGGTCGTGGGCTGTTTGTTAGGTGCTCGCCCAGTGCTGTGCTGGGAACAATCGGTGTTTCTCAACGATCTGCTGTTTCTGCTGAAGCTCTCCCAAGCATTTAGCTGAAATGAAGCTGGTTAATAATGGCATGATCTGAAGAGTGAGCAAAACACAATGCCAAAGCATGCCTGTTTATTTCACTTGATATGAACTGTCCCTTCTCTAATTTCAGAAGATGCCTGGCCCATTCCTGCTGCTCATGAGCAGCGCATGTGCCCTTTTGGGAGCTCCTTTTAACTGCAGTGGAACTGATGGGTGAGGGCAGTTGGGCTAGTGTCCTGACAATCTGCGGTACTAGTGGCACACAGAGCCAGAGCTGGGCACTTGAAAGATGTCCTGGCACATCCCACACTCCGCTTGTCCCCCATCATCATCCCACTAGCTCTGGGAACCTTGCTCCACCTCATGTCTCACTCTTAGGTGTCCTAATTTCCACTGGTATTTTCTGAGAGGAGAGGTAAGAGCAGCTGGCAGTGCCCACACTGGCCACATGCTCAATCACTTTCCTCCTGCTGCTTGTTTGCTGCTGTTTTTCCCACACAGACTGCCCTGTGCCTCCAATACCCAGAACTATTCCCTATACAACAAGGATATCTGAAGAGAACACGCAAGTCAGAGAGGCCCAGCACTGCGGCCAAGAGTTTACTGCTCAAGCTTGGACTGGGAAGTCGCCCCATTTCCTTGGGAAGCACACACCAGGTTGAGCCTCCCACATTTCCAAGAGCATGGAGCAGCCACCCCAAATTGAAACCCACTAGAGCCTTGGATTGTCCAGCAATTCATTTGTGCAACAAGCTGCTGCTTGAGCCCCTTGACTGGAGCAGGAGGCAGGGCTGCTGCCTACGAGCCAGATGGAACAGCTCTCCACTTCAAGGTGGGGTGGCCTAAGCAGCATGGCCACCACTCCAGCAGCTTTGCCAGAGGCAGGGAATGTCCCTCACCCCTGCTCTGCACTTCCTGAACTTTGAAAGATGAAGTTGCTTTAAATCTCCTGCCAGCAGCAAGCATGACCTATTTTAGCAATAAAAGGAAAAGCTCTCTGGTGCCTGGATAGCCCTCGGCTCCATCAGCACCACAGTTGCTCATCAAACCAAGAAATGCACTCTTTAGCCTTTGCCTGGAGAGTTTTTTATCCCAATGTGGATCCAGGTAAGGGGAAGGTTTGGGAGGAACAAGGGCAGTAGCCAAGCTACCACAAACACAGTGCCGCTGTGAGGGGACCAGCATGGCATAGAGCAAATCATCCTCAGCCTGCCCAGCAAAGAGGAGACATCCTCTGCTACTGAAAACCTCCCTCGAAGCACAGAGGAGGTGGTTATTGATCAAAACAGGCTGTCCACAAGTACACTGCTGTCTGCCTTACTTCCTCCCCCAGACCCCAGGAGGAGCTCACTGCAAGTTTAAGGAAAGAAAAAACCCAACATAAAACCAAACAACGACTCCTCCACAATCAGCTCCACTGTTGAAGATAAGGTCAGTAATAAAAACCTGGCTGCATACACACATTTTTATCTTGCCTACGAAGATGCAACATGTGCTGAGAAGACAAATGCCCTTATTGTTCTGACATGGTCTCGTTGCCATCCATCTCTCAGAAGCTGCTGACTTGGCCTTTTGTTTTAGGAGGTGACCACACTGCGCTTGGCCCCTTCTTGGAGGGCATTGATTTCTGCTACCATCCCTGCATGAGGACACGTCTGCTGCTAGCACCATTGGCGGCTGCACCAGCTGCGGCAGTAATGGATCCTTCTCAATGCCCTCTCCTCCCAACTGGGGGCTGTCAGCAGGGTTTAGCTGTCCCATCTGAATGTGCCATTCATGGAGCAGTCATGTCTCAGTGGGGGCAGCTCTCAGCTGTTGTGACTTCCCAATCACCTGACCAGTGCCGGGTGCTGGAGCCAGCCGCCAGACCTCTCCCCAGCAGCCAAAGGTGCCTACAGAGCTGCAGCACATCCATTACAGTGCTGCTTTTCAGCCTCTATCACAAGACTTTTGTCCCAGTCACATCCAGGCACTATTGAGCCAGAAATGACCTGTCTGCCTTCTCTCCAGTCCCCATGCCTGCCCCTCTGCTTCCTGAAGCCATCTCTGGTCACAGATACCCATATGGGGTGAGCTGTTCTCTTCACAGAGCAAACCCAAAAGTTCCATCTTAAAAGCACCAGGTCACTGTGCTCATCACTGCATTTCTTCTGCAGCACAGTCCTTCAGCATCTCCCACACAACACCCATAACCCATCTGAAACCCATATAGGACCCTTTTGTCTTATGTCCCCACTCTCTCCTACATTTCACTACCCACCCACAGTCAGACCTTCAGACCAAATAATCTGCCTTGGTCAGTACTATGTGTAAGTATGGTGACAGTGGCAACCAGCAAAAGCCCCTGATCTTGCAGAAGATGTCTGCAGAGGCTAGTGGAATGATATGGGCAGACTCAGCCAGCAGTGCAGACAACGGCTTTGTATCTCCAAAAGTAGCTTTAGTGGGTCTCTACTTCTGTCAAACCACATATACAGCAAAAGTTCTTTCTAACCCTGTGGATCTGGAGTTCCAGAAAAGCAAAACACCACTCTCTGCATCAGATCACACCCAAAAAGTAGATTTAGGGAGCAACCAGAAAAGTTTACAATAGCTTGAAGATAAAGAACTGGTTTGGCTGAAGGCTGTATCCTAGGGAAGATGAGCTATAAATGCAAGCTGCTGTAAGCCACCTCCCTCTCCATGGCAATGGGGGAGAGACTCTAGGGGAGAGAACTGGGTGTCCTATTCCTTCATCTCCATGCTCTCCCAGTCCCACAGCACAAGGCCAACTTCCCCAAATCCACCATGGAACTGCTCAGAGTTCAATCAATCCTCCACTGGGAAGGTCCTCAAGAGTGATTTCACCCATTTCAGTTCTGACACACTCAATCTGTTGGTGTTTCCAAGGTAGGTTTTTGATTTTCAAGTAATTCCTTACAACACTCTCTGGAGCCTGGCAGGCAGAATTCAGGATGCAAAACTCTGGCATGAGCTGCCCCCTGCTCAGCTGCACAGCTGGTAGCAGGAGGCTTTGCTTTGCGCTCAGAGGTGGTTGGAGAAGGCTCTTCACAGCCTGGGGGATTTTAGCATTTGGCACCATAAACTCTTCCGTTCTGCAAGCTCCTGGAGCATCGACACAGGCTGGCATTTTGTTTCCAGCAGATAAAAGTGTGAATAACTACTCCGAGGGAAACCAACACAGCAGCAAAGGCTCCTCGCGCTCATAACGCGAAAAGCACTGCCTGTCTGCAGGCTTACCTGGCATCGCCTCGCCATGCCGATCATGTCACTGCGGAGAGGAGAGAGCTCCTGCCACCTCCAGAGCTGCTGTCTCCTTACAGCACCTTCCACGGCAGGGTGTTGGGTTTAACTCAGCCTGCTCACACTGCTGGGAGGAGGAGTCTGGGCAGAGAAGGCACTTCCATTCCCCCCCAGGCCACCGTTTGGCTGGGACACCAAATCAGCACACAAGTTTGCACCAAGCTCTTGTCTCTGTTCGAGACAGACAAGGAAGTTATTTATCACGGGCCAAAAATAATGAGGGATGGGGCTGGGACACTCCTGCACAGTGTTTTGCAAACAGGGAGTTTAATGAAGGAACTACAGAGCTGCTCTCAGACAGGAAAGCTGGCATGGCAGAAGGCACGAAGGTCTCAGATGAAGCAGAGGGGATGAGGAGGGGTTAAGCTCATCTCTCCATCTCAGGTGAGGCCCTGCAAGAAACGGCATGCAGGAGCCGTGCTCAGTACCTCTTGTTTTTCAGGGAGAGGACGGTGTTCGCTGATGGGGATTCATGTGATGGAACACCAGTTTCATATGCACATATCCCCATCCCTCCTACCAGTACCCAAATCTCTATCTCTAGTTGTTAAACACTAAAAAGCACTACCAAAGCAGAAGCTGTTTTGACACAGAGGTTGCTGCCTGAGGGCACCCTGTGTACCCCAAGCCCCAGCATCTCCTGCAGACCCCAGCATCTACAGCTGCATCACTCCTGCAGCTCCAAACTGTCAGGGCACAACCAGAAGAAGGATGACTGGTAAAGAGGGCACAGCGAGAAACTGGATCCATACAGGAGGAAGAGAGGGGAACCCTTCTGTGCCCAGGGAATATTGATCACCAAGTGGCTTTAAACGGAGAGAGGGGCATGTGCTATGCAGGGAAATCGATCTGTTTACAGAAAATATCTGCAGGTTGCCTGAAAATTAATATCCTTCATGGGAAAGTTTCCTCTGCGAAAGCACGAGCTGCAGACACGTTAGAAGGTTAAGAATATAAGTAATGTATTTTGTCACCTTTAGTTAAAGGTCACAGAGCACTCAAACAATTCCTCTGTTCCCAAGTTGAACATGACAGAAGTTAACTAAGCATCCCAACACCACAGCTAATGAATATGAAAAACAAAAATGTTTCCCTTGCACTTTGGCCAGGAACCACTCGATGCCCTTAAGTAACAACTTGTGGATTACTGGTGATTTTAGTTTTACCTAAAGACAGTCAGAATCACAGAACACTAGAGGTTGGAAGGGACCTTCAGAGATCGAGTCAAATCCCCTTGCCAAAGCAGGACCACCTAGGGCAGTCCAGACCGGAATGCATCCAGGTGGGTTTTGAAAGTCTCCAGAGAAGGAGACTCCACAACCTCTCTGGGCAGCTTGATCCAGTGCTCTGTCACCTTCACTGTAAAGAAGTTTCTCCTCATGTTGAGGTGAAACCTTCTATGTTCCAGTTTGTATCCAGTGCTCCTTGTCTTATTGCTGCAGACTAGCAAAAAGAGATTGGCTCCAGCCACTTCACACCCACTCCTCAAATATATATACACACGGGTGAGATCTCCTCTCAGTCTTCTCCAGACTAAACAGCCCCAGGCCAAACCACTCTTTCATCAACTTTCCTCCTTGCCTTTAGAAACATGTACTCTTCGCAAAGATTCTCTAGAGATAATTTTTTTTAGTAAGATGGAATTAAATCTCTGGCCATTATAAAATACTGCACCATTTTCACATCTCACCTCCCTGACAGCTGTTGGGACCAGATGTCTCTCAGTGAAGAGGATGAGGATGCTCTGATACTGGACAACAATGTGCCTGTATGTGGCATCACTCATCAGAGTTCAGCCTGGATCAGACCCATGGGTTTGCACAGCCTTGCCTGAAGTTGGCACCTAAGAAACCACCCACCAAAGATCCTCACTTGACCAATACTGGGCCCTCTCTGGCAGCTCCAAACGCAGCAGTAACTCTTGGAATGTGCTGCCCATAGGTACAAAGCATATTTCTGTTTATTCACTTGAAAGGCATCTTTTCCCCCTATTTTGTTGGATATTCCCTCAGGATTTATAGAATGGGAGAAGTAAAATGCCCAACTCTGCCTTCTGCCCCTTGACAACACATCCTATGACTTGCCTAATTTGTGAAAGCAAACAGCTGCAATCCTTTAAATCACTCTTGATAAAGCATCTACAAACCTCAAATAATGTCACGGCTCATTTCTGAGCTCAATATTCCTGCCGGGCCACGTTTCCCTGGGTGTCACTGTCACAGTTGGCCTGTCATTATTTATTTATATTACAACACATTTGTGGCCCTGCTGTGCTCAGCCCTGTGTGCACACCCAGGTGGTGACCCAGGGCATTTCCACCACCAGGATTAAGGATCCCTGGGCTGACAAATTCCCAGTTCTCAGGAAAGGATGTCATGGAACACTGCAAACCAGCATCAAAATCTAATTGGATGCAAGACACCCTAGTGTTGGGTTGGGTTTGGTTTCTTTTGCCTCCTTCCAAGCAAGCTCTCACTGTGCAAGCACACCCCATGACAAAACCGACCTGGCCAAGACATGCAAGCAAACACCGTTGCCTTTCACATTAAACAGCACAGCAACTTCAAAGCAACTGGGTTGTCTTCTCTGAGCAGTGCCACCAGAGATTGGCTCCAGCCCCGGAGCCATGGCCAGGGTCCAGCTGACAGCACCGCCAAGCAGGACGTGTTTGCAAACAGCTGAGATGGACAGGGAGGGATGACGCAGGGACATCCTTCAAGGAACACACTGCCTACCCTCCCAAGGACAGATAGGGTGCTTAGCATGGGCTGCTGGCACACTTCTGGCAAGAAAACCAACCCAAAAGTTTAAAGAAAAAAAAAAATTAATCTCTAGCCTGACCTCTCCTGCATCCAGACACCTAAAAGGCACCATGAGATTACAAGCGGTTGTGAAAATAGCTTCCAGAAGCAAATGTCAGCAACTTCTTCCAACATTAACATGACAGAATAAAAGCACCATTCACTCCAGCTAGAGAGCAGGGCAGGTTGGAGAAAGCCCAAGATCCATCCAACCTGCAAACAACTGCCCTGCTTGGCTCCTCCTGCTGTTGTGACAATAAGGGGAAGCAACCTGGGCTTGCAAGAGACTCCACATTCCCAAGCTTGGAGTCTTTCACCCTCTTCTAAAACCTGTCTCCACACTGAGTACTGAGGCTTCTTGTCTGGTTTTAAATCATGGTTTCACAACCACTGCAGATCTTGTTCACCTGGTCACATCCTCCTCCTGCTTGGGTTTCTCTAAAAGGAGAACTGAGATTTTCTTTGAGACAAATGCTCTCATTCCACCCAAAGCCCCAAACATGCTTGCACTGATGGAAGCAAAGCTGCCATAAATTGAACCAGGTCAGCGTGCATGAAAAGTTTCTTTGTGCAGAAGCACGCAGGCCCCGAGCGATCTCCATGAGCCAGCTAACACAGTCAAAAGCTCGTCCTGTGCCCTCCTTAATGTTTCTATTTCAAAGCCTTTCCAAGCTCCAGCTCTGCTGAAGCCCAGCAAATAGGGCAGATGAGGTAATGTCACCCCTTCGCTGACACTTCATAGGTACTCAGGTTTTCAAGACAAACCCTAAAAATCACCGCTGCAGGAATTTTACCACCCAGTAGCTTCCACTGTCAAAAACACAAGCCCAAGACAAGGTCTCCTCACCAAGATGCATTACAAGCACCTTCCTGGTTGTGGTCACTTCACTGCAACCTGCCAAGAAGCAACTCCAAAGAGCAGCCTTGCAAGCATGTGCCATACTCCAGCACCTAATAAGATTCTTTTAAGCAGCTTGAGTTGACTAAAGCTGTTCTGCTAAGGAGAGTTTTTTCTGTTAAGGTCTTAAACCTAAAACATTTAACAATCCATGATGAGCAAGCACAGACCTGAATGACATGGCACAGAAAGGAGAAGTTGGAACCAAACGAATTAACCTGTGCAGGTTTCAGTGCATTCAACAAAACATGACCAACAGAAGACAATCAGCACCAGCTTATGGCTTGATCCAGAAGGAGACAAGACTACAAGTCAAAAGCAAGAGAAGGAAAAAGTGGGGAAGGATAAAATGGAAAAATACATCAGCAGCTGTTTTCTTCTTGCTTCCCAGTAGTGTCACTGTTAGCCAGGAACATCATGTAGAGAGAAGCAGGTCTCCTGACTGAAGGGAAAGCAGCAAGGTCACCCCCAGCAGTCTGCCTGGATATTGGAAAAGCTCTTCTATGGGTTTGAGGAGCTAGGAGTAGGCTCACTGGGTGACACACCCACGTGCCAGAGAGGATGCTCATCCCCTTGCAATTCAGCACCAAGAAAAGGCCAAGCTGAAGATGGCTGGAGGTCATGTGCTCTTCCTCCATGTCGACCTTTCTCCCCCTCTCCTCAAGCCAGTTACTGCGTTACTGCATCCAACCAAGGGAAATGGGCTCAGATGCTTGGGAGTGATGAGCCACCACCCAAGAGCAGCACCATGGCAAGCAGTGGGAAAAGGTTGGAAAGGGAGAGAAAAGCTGAAAGCACCGTAGGGAAAAGCAGAAGAGGATCTTAATGAGAGAGGAACAATGAAATCCTGTACCACAGGCATGGAAGTGGTCTGATTTCTCTGTAACAGCCACATCCGAGACCAGAGCGACTGAGCCACTGCCCCAGTGACAGGGACAAGCCACGCAGCTCCTACCCCATGAGCGGGTAGGGAAGTCTCTTGCCTTACCGCATGTGGTCGAGCAATCTGGACCGGATAGGACATGGCGTGCGGCGGGTAGCGCGGCTCGGCAGCGCGCCAGCTCTGCGTCACGGGCTGCGTCGATCCGGACATGGCGAACCAGCAGGTGCGGCGGTCACTGCCTCCGAATCACAGACAAAGGGTTAGGAGAGCCAGGAGCTCCTCTTCATCCTGTGTGAGCTTTCCACGTCACCCAACAACTGCAAGCAAGTGGGAAAGGAGGAGGTTAAAACCCAGCCTAGTGCAGTCCCCTGAAACAAGCGAGCATGAAGCCTTGGGTGACCACCAAATCCTGACTGCTCTCGGTTCTCCAGTAGCCTCCCTTTTTCTGCTTAGCCACCACCACTGCCAGTTTTTTTCAGTGGAGTACTTCTATCCCAGGGAAGTCCAAATATAAGATTTTCCCATATGCATCCCACCCAATTGCTGTGGAAAACTCACCCCCAGCTCCAACAGGACAAGGCCTGCACAATGCTGGCACTTCCTTTGGAGCCTGTTAATCTATATCTACAAGGCTCTTGGAGACAGGTATTTTGGGGGGAAGGTGACTTGGTTCCCAAAAAACACAAGCTAGAGTTTGGCACTTCACCAAAAGGTCCGAAAGCACAAGGTCCCTCCTCAACTCATCCACTTCCCCATCAACACTTTCTCATGTCCACACACATCCCCCTTCAGTCCCCTTCTTTATGAGTTGCAGCTATTTCTGCAGCTACTTGAGGTAAGCCTGGATCTCTGCCAGGAGGGATACCAGGCAATGTCACGCTCTGCAGCCATGTCCATCCATAGAGCTACACTAAAATTCAGGACTAGAGCACACCACGCACCTCCGGTGCCAAATACATCGACCTTTCTGATCAGGACCAAGAGCCAGAGGAGACAGCATGGCCCTGAAGTTATTTGCACAAACACACCCCTGCCACCCACACATTTGCTGCTTCACCGTGTCTTGCAATCCCCTTTGCAGCAGGAATAAAATCAGGAAAACCAAAAGTGGGAGAACTCCAGGGGGAGATTTTATGAGTCACTGCTTTTTAGAGACACTTCAGGTCATGTTTGGAGAGGATTTTAAACCTCCTGGGTTTTGTCTGGATTTCAACAGGGAAAACAAAAAAAAAAAAAGACAAACATCTAAATGCTGCCCCTCATCACTGACAGGTTCAGGTACATTAACTATAATTCTCCTTTTAATGGTTAATTATACAAAGCGTAAACCCCCGCTGCTGCCTGGGCTTTGAGGATGCTTTTAGGACTGACCCTGAGCACAGGCAGCCCCAGTTCCCCCTTCCCTGGACCCATTCCCACCCAGTGCTGCACACACTCACGCATCTCACCCACAGCAGAGGTAGATGTGACTTACAAGTTTCTGTAAAGGTTGTGGCAGTATCAAAAGCTTCCCTCAGTACACTTGGGAGCACCAGAGAAAGCATCCAGTCCCCCAGCACCACCTCCCCACAACTCGTGTGGTCTCTGATGCACAGAGGGTATAGCCAGCCCCAGCCAACGCAATTTCAACTGAAACAGCAGCTGGCGTGTACAAAAACCAAAGAGGGGTGGGAAAGAGGGGCAAAAAAGAGAAAGAGGAAGTCTTTTTCTACTTTTTTTTTTTTTTTTCTCTCCCATGAGACCACAGATCAGCCCATGCTGACAAACCACTCACTATCTGCTGCAGGCAGGCACACAATCTCCTCACTGGCTTGCTGGCATCCACGCACTGCTCACCAACCAAGGCAACAGTTCCCAGTAACCTGGGCACAACACGCAGGAGAAAGTGGCCTAAAGAGGTCTCCTTGCAAAGAAGTCCAGTTTTACCAAAATACTGTTTTTCAGCAAATTCCCACTGAGGCCTGAAGATGACAGGCATGCAGAGATATCTCCACGCTCCTGCCAAAGGACAGAGGAGCTCACTGAGCCAAAGGTATTTTGCCAAGTTATGCATGGGAAAAGACATGGAAGGGTTTGGCTCTCAGGGAAGGTAGAGGAGGACAACCAAGTCCTCTCCTGTGTTCAGCTTGCCCCCTGCACAGGATCTGGGGTTCCCCCAAGCCCTGCATCCACACATCCCTACGAAACCCTGGGATATCTTAGCTGCCACCCCAATCCTGGAAAGCAAGGGTGGCCCAGGATCAGCCAATCCTCATTCTGTATGGCAGCCTGACATGCTTGGTGCAGTCCACTCTGGGGCAGGAAAGCCCCTGTGCAAGAGGGGGAATTGAGAGGCACCCAGAAGACAGCCAGCACGTATTTATACTCCCAGTATGACTACCCCACTTCCCCTCAACACTTCTAACTGGATGGGATTTTAAGCATCAATTCCCACTCAGAGCTGGGGGCCATGCTCTCTGGGGACACCTCACCACCCTCACAGCCCTCCTGCAGCCCAGAACTGCTGCTCTAGAGCCAAACTCTCCCTGCAGCTGTCAGGAACTCTGCACAATGCTCTCAAGGGCTCCAAAAACTCACTGGCATCTGCAGAAATTTAAGGTACTTTCCTAACAACGGACTCAAAGGTGGACATCTTGGCTTGCAGCCACCTAAGAGTTACTTAGCATACGTAAATATATAGACACACACATGTATATACCCACACTCCAAAGCTGGGGGTGGGGGTCAGAGCCCTCAGCAGCTTTCAGTATGCCAACTGCTCCCCTGGAAACTTAGCAGGTGAACAGATCATGCCCTGGCAGCCAAAGAAATGGGATTAGTTTTCTTTTTTTTTTTTTTTTTTAAAGCTCTACAGATCAGAAACTCAGCTTTAAAACCCAGCAGCAAGTGCAAAGCCACACTGTGTCAAGCTCTCTAACAGTTTTAAAGCTTTTTTGCTTCTGTGTGCAGCCAGAAAAAAGTTAACTCTCCACTAGAAGGATGCACGCACATAGGGTGAAATTAAGGGGCCAACAAAGGTGCCCTACAGCAGGGCACACTGCCTGCAAGCTGCACTGGTGGTGGTCACTACCTGTGTGCTAGCAGGACCACAAAAAGTGTTTTCCCTCCCCAGAGCAGCAAATCACTTCTGACTCTACAAGACGACCTGAGAAGCCAAGAGTATACTTTTCGTGCTTGCAAACAGCAAAGTACTGCTCATGCATCCTCACACCTGCAAACCAGGCCCTGGATGCTCTCCACCACAGCTGGACTGCGGGCTGGAGCCAAATGAGGTCACCAAAGCAGTGGGACAGCTCCACAGATGCCATCGCCTCAGATCACACTGACACTCCATATGTGAAGAAAAGGGCTGCTGCAGTGTGTCCAGCCCAGCATCACCAGGAAGAGGAGAATGATGAGAAGGAGGAGAAAAGTCCCTGGTCAGACAGCAGCAGGGCTGCAGGTGCTCCCACCAGAGCACAAAGTGAGAGCATAACATCGTTGCAGGGATGTACTGGTGCTGCTTCAGAGCTGGGTGCAGCTGGGACACTGGTAGGCCACATGTCCCCAGCAAAAGATACTGAGGTGCCTTCTCACCCACAACCCTTTAGTCATTATTTTTAAGAGAGGAACACAAGCAATAGGAGCAGATTAATGGAAATAAAAGAGAAATTGTGCAGCCAGGCTCTTGAAATCTTTTAAGACTGAACCATTTCGTTCTTACTTTTCTCAGCTGAGTTTGATGAGGAACAGACATTGTCTCACAAGAAAAGTATTTCCCTCCCCAGTTGGAGTCTCCATCAGAGACCTTTTTATCCACAGACCTGCGTTAACCATTACTAGGTATGAGGAGATTTACAGTCCCTGATTAGGAAGAGGAGAAAGCTGGAGCATCAAACCCAGCACCAAAGCTACAACATGAACTTGTGGAAGAGGCAAAAGCTCGCAGACCCTCCTGCACCCACTTATTTCCAGCTGTTTGGGAGACTCCCTGAATCTCAACCAATTGCTGAAGCCTTCAAAACCACCACCCTTCTCCTCGCTGCCAACTCTCTGCAACAAACCACCTTCCTACTTCTGTTTCTCACCTTTGTGTGCCACTTGCTGTCTAAAATCATTTCCCCATCACCTGTTTTGCCCAGTTTACACCATGAAAACAGCCTACAAGCCACTGCAAGTTGCTGCAGGCTTGCCTGGCTGCCCAAGCACCTGCCAGCTCCCAGCAGCATTTTCCAGCTCAGGCACAGCTTGTGCTAATGGGATGTACAGCACCAGACAGATTAATATCCAGCCCTAGAGATGGGCACAGACAAGTTCACAATGCCCCAGAGTCATCTACAAACTCACAATCCACACCAATTAGACACAGGGCTGGGCACTTCTGTGCTGGTCCCTCAGCCCAGCTTCTGAGCACAGTAAAAGCATTCATGGATACAGTCAGAGCCATATGAAAACCCTATAAGTCTAAAATAAGAGTTTGCAATTACATTAAGTGGCAAAAAAAAAAAAAAATTAATTCACCTCATTCAACACACTTGCTGCTCTTCAAAGTTTGAGGCAACCCTTCCAGTCAGCTCTGTACTCCTCAGGGAGAGCAGGGTTCCCAGGTGAGGTGCCTGGCTTGCTGCTGACATGATATAAATGTGGGTGAGTTGCCATAATTACCCCACACCTTGGTTCATCTGACAGGTGATAACAAGACACTCCCAGCTTACAGTGAAGACCGGTTCCTCCATCCTCAGGAAAGCTTTAAAGAGCCCAAAGAAAACACTCTGCTCAAGTTCAAAATCAACCTGGGATTTTTTTTATTTTTTTTTTCATTTTAGCAAGGACATGCTAAAATAATATTAACAGAAGAGCTTGTTTCTTAAGTCCAGAGTAAAGTTACTCAACTTGTGCTCTACAGCCCACGGATGGCCCAAAGAAGACGTTAGGAAGTAGCCCACAAAATGACTGCAAAAGACCTTATTGAAAGGCAACAACTAGCACCACCATGCTTTGCAGGCAAGGCAAATAGGCAAAATGTTGCTAACACTTGTCAGGGCACAGTCAGTTGAAGAGTACCAACAAAGCTGATGCTTAATTACGCTACATGATGGAAGGTTTTGGAAAAAACAAGTAGGTCATCTTTACTCAAACAGATGACACTTTTCCTCCTCAAACAAGCCAGAAAAGGTGTATCTATGCTCCAGTCAACTTGTGTATTTTGAAATAAATGTTAAAGAGACCTTTGTTATAATGGTTAATTAATCTTGAGCCACAACGTTCACCTCCACAAGACTGACCAGCTCAAGACACTTCAACAACCCCAGCACCTACTCGTGTGCAACACAGCTGAGAAGCATATTGCTGTCAGCAGCTGTCCCAGCACTGGTTAACAGCATCGACATGCATTTAGATCCAGATCAAAACCAGACCTGAAAAGTACTGCTCTAAAGGACTAGTGGAAGTAAAAACAACTAAGATGTGATGAAAATGGGTAGAGAGATGTTTCCAAGAAATGCACCACAGCCTATCAGTGATGGATTTGTCTAATCAATATGTGCATGAAATTTTCTTGGAAGACAGTTGACATTCTACACAAATATTTGTATGTACTGTATCTATTGAGCCCTTTCAGTAGAGAAGGCAGGCCAGCTGCCATAAATTTAGGGCTCTATTCAAAATAACAAAGCCAACCATGTCAGTGTCTGCAGCCTGGGAATCCACGCTAGTGTTCAGTCGCAGCAGGGTACAGAGGTTTTACATTAAAATAGCAGCCCAAGGTCAACAGGAAAGATCAGGCATATCCTGAGCTCCACGGCATGCAGGAGAAGTTATTTCAACCCCAGGGACTGAGGTTTGTACCTGTATCCAATCTCAAGGCATTTTTCCTGCTTTCAAAGAAAACAAGAGGTAAGCCAAGGCTAGCAGCACATCATAGACAGATCCTGTGGTTCCTCAGGCACCCCTCGAATGGCAGTACTCGAGGCAGCTCCGGCCCAGTTTACCATCTCACCTGCTGCCAGAAGCCCTCCCCCCTCTCCTCTTTTGGCCAGATGACTTTTGAACTAGATTCATTTCCTCACCTGCCTGACAGTTCAGCTGCAGAACCAACTACAGGAGCAGACCTGGGGGAAGAAAAGAGGCCTTGTAGCACCAAAACAAAGTTGCCCAGGGCAGGATGTTGCTCTTAAAAGATACAACCAGTCTCCAGGGCCATGGAGAGCAAGGCAGAAGTTCAGGGGCTGAAGTCTCTTGTCCTGGTTAGCTGTCTCCTTGCTGGAAACCTCTCAGCTGCATCAGCTCTCCCACTATGGCATGGCTCCACACAGAACCAGTTCTGATCCTCAACAAAAGGTGACTTCTCTGCCCTGCTCCTATCACTGCCCGAAGTGGTAAAGCAGGACTCATGACTTGTATTTCTCCTTTTCTATCTTTCCAAGCTATTTTAGGCACAGGACCCACATTTAGCTCTAGCCCGAGATAACCTTTGCCCTTTGCCAGCTTTTGTGTACAGATCCTGGCACCGCAGCTGTGTGGAGCGAGGTCAGAGGGACGGATTTTGCCAGCCCCATTCCCAGTTGTATTTCAGAAGTCAGGTCTTGCCAGACAGCCTGCTCTCAGCAGTGACGTGACATCAGCCTGATGCTTCTGGCAAATGTAAGAATGTGCTGGTGTGCTGCAAGTCCTGCCACTTACAGCCCTCCTTCAGGCCAGGACTCTCAGCAGCATAACCCAGTTGTCGGGAGCAGATGAGACACCTGCACCACCTTCCCACCACAGACACCCCATGTCAGATGAGGATGAGCACTTTTTAGTATCTTCCAGCCCTTGGCAAAGAGGGTGCAAGTGACCTTGTGACAAGTCCCAGAGGTGTGTGTATGTGCTTACACAAACAACGCTGACCCATTTCTCTCAGCTACAGCACTTGGCTGTCACTCACTAGCTTCAGGGATGTTGTCCTCTTGAAATGTACCATCCACACAAAGTGCCAGCCTGGCCATGGCTCCAGCCTCAGGTCAGCATCAGTGTGGCTGGTCTGAGCCTTTGCTTTCCAAATCCTGCCATAACACACCTTGTTACCTTCAGTTTCCCTACTACCACTGTTAGATTTTCCCCTCCTAACTAATTTTAGAAACCTGAAGCATCTCTTGGTTTTCACAGCTGAGACTGCAAAAAGCATGCAGATGACCCACAGATCACTGGGACAGTGAGTTTGTCACCAGGGATGTTATAGCAGAGCTGCTCCTGTTATGCCATGGCATCACTGCTCCCATGCCCATGCTGCTCCACTGGGAAGTGGAGACAATCAAGGCACACACAACCCACAGCTACTGCCTGGCAGCTGCAGGCTGAAAGCCCAAAGGGGACACTTGAAGTAGTTAAAGATACTGATGAGGAACAGCCACAAAGAAATCCACACTCAAAAAGAGGAGGGAGGTGGGATTTGGATCCATGCACAGGCCATTCATAGAACAAAGGAGTTATTTTAAGGCTAGGCTGGAAATAGAAAACAAATTAGACCATGCGAGGCCTTTGTTGAAGATGATCTGCAAAGACGAATGGAAACGTCTGGAGAGGAAATTAAGAAAAACAAACATGCAACTACCCTGGCACTGGGACTGCAAAGGCAAACTGGGCAGGGGATGGGAGGAGGAAAGGAAAGGAGTGATAGGCAACTGCCAGAGCACAGATTAGGGCAGCCAAAAAGCAGACAGGTAAGAAAACCAGCACAGGACAGCAAAAACAAGCCAGCAGGATTGACTACTAAAACTCCAGGGACAGAAAAAAATGCTGAAAAAGTGCCAATTTCCCAGTGGAAGCCCAACTCAAAGCTTCAGAGACAGAAATGCAGCAGCTGAAACTAAAAAGCACATAGAATCATAGAAAGCATTAGGTTGGAAGGGACCTCCATCTATATTCTAACCCCCAACCTGCCAGGGCAAGATGGATTGTGCAGAGGCACAAACCAAACCCTCCTCCTGTTCTACCCAGCCCTGGTCTGGCAGCTTGAAATGCTGCAACACTTGCCCCATGTTGCCACATCCACCTGAGATCTGAGGTTATTCTCACTGTGGGGCAAGCATAGTGTGGCAGTCCCAGAGTCACAAGCAGCCAGCTCCAGGACAAAGCACTTCCAATCCCCACTCCCAGAGCCACATCGCTCCTCTATCCCTTCCCTGCACACACTATGTATCATCTTCTCCACTTCAGCTGCCACAGCCCACACTAAACACGGGTTTAAATATCGTAGCTGTTACACAGCAGCGATCTCAGCTTCATAAACACACACTTGAAATCAAAGGGAAAAAGAGCAACTCCTCACCAACATACAAAAACCGATAAAGGAACCCTGGGACTATTTGAGCCATGCTCCCAAGTGCGTTAACAGCACCTTAACAACCATCACTGTACCAATTCATCATCACTACACCCATTGGGAGCTCTGAGGAGTTAACCTGCACCCCAGCCTCTCCAGATAAACAAGGCTTTTAAAATCCAAGGGAAAAATTACAAAGCACCTGCAAGGTTTGTTCCTGTGTTTCACACAGAACATGCTGCTCATTTGATTTTCAAACTCTTCAGTTCACAGTGCTAAAGAGACAGGTCCTCTGATGTCTTGGGCACGTTCATGAAAGCTGGGGGAGTCATCTCCTCGAGATTCTTTTGTTGAACAAATTACTCAGCTCAGGAGTGACATTTTCGATTATTTACATCCTGAATAAAGAAGGAAAATTCATTTTCTGGAGCTCCTGAGATAAGTTCTTTGAGGCGGATTGTACCGCTAAACATTTTCTCCTTTCGCACGTTCCCAATTTCAAAGACGACAAAACATCTTCGCCTGCTAAATTATTCCTTTTCTTTCATGATCCTCTAATGATTCAGGAGTCTAAACTTCACAGAAGGATCTTTGAAAAGCACCGACTGCCAGCATAAAAGCCGCACTATTGTGACAAACTGCACAATTCAATGCCTCCATAGGAAGACATGTGCAAAGGAACACAATTACCCCAGGGAACCGAAACAAAGCCTGCAAATAAATTAAATGACCTGTAAACTAAGGTACTCAAAAATATATGAGATGCTGTGCAGCTGTGCCATAAAATATCACTGAAGAAGAGAGTCATTTGGGAGCAGAGCTGGCTTAAAGTAACCCATTTTACTCCAGTTTGCAAGGCAGTTGCTGTACTTTCCCAGCACATTGCTGCACCTCAGGCATGGGATGGGAAGTTAAGCAATGCTAACTCAAGTGCTTGTGATCATCTGTCAAATACCAGCTCTGAACCCACCACAGGCCCTTCTCCTAACATTCCCTGGGTAATTACTAGCAGATAGTCAATTTTCAGCCCAGGTTAATAACCACATTCCAGCCATTTGTTCCTGCACATCGCTGCTGCTTTCATTTCACCCCAGGAAAACTGATGAGAAGTTCAAGCTCACTGGTGGCCCAGTGAAAGGAGCTGCTCATTAGCTCCCAGCAGATCAGTTGGAGAGACAGGTCTAAGCAGTAGGAGCCATTAATTGGGCATGTTCTGCTTTCCCTGTCTAGGTAATTAATAGCTTCTAGACAGAAAGTCAAAGCCTCTCTAGAGGCACCAAAAAAAAAATTCCGATATCTGCATACAGCATGTAGCACCTTACAGAGTGAGGAACAACTCGCAGCAAGCCAAGGGATATAGGAAAATATCACCTCCACCTTCTTTATGAGGGTGACAGAACACTGGAACAGGCTGCCCCAGGGGGTTGTTGAGTCTCCTTCTGGAGATGTTCAAAACCTGCCTGGACACGTTCCTGTGTGAACTGGTTGGTATAGGTGATCCTGCTCTGGCAGGGGGGTTGGACTGGATGAGCAATTCAAGGTCCCTTCCAGCCCTGGACACTGTGATTCTCCATCCTCTTTCAGATACCATATACAAACGAAGAGCACATTTCAGCAAGAGCCCTAGCACGCAACAAGCAGAAAGCCAAGAGCTTCACCCCACCACCACCATCCACAGAGGAGTCTTAAGCCAAAAAAATAGAAGTCTTGGACAGCTTCACCTCCCTCTAACACCACTCAGAGGCTAACAGCACTTGCAGGAGCTGAGCTCTGGGTTATCTTTCTCCAGACAGGCTTCCAAAGCAGATGGGGATTCCTGATGTGTTTAATAACTGAACCTGCACAAGTGGGCGAATGGGATTTCAGTGCTTCCCTGCCAAGCTCAGTCCTGTTGACAATAAGCTGTTCAAAGCTCTCACTCAGTCCTTGGCAGATTCAGGAGTCCTGGTTTTCTGACGGAGACACTTCTTGAAGTGCAGCATGGTCATACCCTTGGTAATTTGCCTTTCCTGGGCATGGAGCAATGGTTTGAGTCTGTCATTTACAAGCTTCTACAAGCTTGTGGACCAGTTTGAAGGGGTCTGTGCAAGACTGAAATTCACACTACAGAGATGAGACATCTCCAAGTGTCCATCTCACCATGGGGAGGCAGGGGGATCAGAAGACAGGGTTGGAAGCCTGTTCTCTCTACCCTGTCATACCAGAGGGAGGAGAGAGTTTCTCCTTGTTTCCCAACAAAATGCTCAGTCCCTGGGCTATGAGTGCACCCTGTTTCACAACTGATGACCTCAAAGCTATTTATTAATAACAACTATTGCCACTTGAAAAAGGCCTTAGCTGCCAACCTCAAGTTATTTCCAAGATGACTCACTGACCCCATTTCAATGCTGCCACTGTGTGGGTACCAGCAAGTACCTCCTGTCACCCTGCACCTACCTACCCTGGGGCTGAGGTTTCAGATGGTTCCTCACCCTCTAACCAGACGGCAGAAGCAAAGACAAAGCACAAGGGAAATGCCTGATGCAAAGCAGCACTCATCAGCTAGGAAGTATCTCTTGGAGGCAAATGAAAGCTCTAACACCAAGTCATTTGGACAAAACTGGCCCGGAGAAAAGCATGAGGAATGGCAGAAGGCAGCAAAGAAGTCGGTTCCAAGGTCAAACACTGCTTTTGGGGAGATACAGAAACAAATTGCAGCATAATAATCTTGCCATCTTGGGGGTATTCAAGGATGTTTCCCGGGATCTCAGTGCATTGAGCTGAGAACCTTCACAAAGGCCTCAGATATTTAAATAGAGATGAACTCTGGTTACTCACAGCAAGACAAAACAAAGCATCTGAAATCGTCTCTGCTAAGGCAAGGAGCTTCCCCTGCTATCAAGTGAAGGTTGGGCAGCTTACACAGGGATAACTAAGAGGATTACCATCCCCAAATCTCTGCCACCTCTGCTTGGGCAGCTGAGCTGGTCATGAAACAGCTGTAGTTAAGAACCCTCCTGTTTTAACAGCAGTAGCCAATGACAGTAGATTTCACTGCAAGCAGCTGTCATGTCCATGAGGATTCTAGAGGCACAGACAGTCCCTCAAGCTGCCCTGTGGGAGCCTAACAGCCCACACAGAGCGCATAAACCCAACCAAGTCACCTTCCCCTGCTCTTCAGACTCCATCCAACCTCTGCCATTGGGCACAGGGTGTCATTAGTGGTCCTGGTGCAGTGCTCAAGGTCTCCCAGAGTCATATAAGCACAACTCCACTTGGATGGTTTGATTTTGCAGATCCTTTTGAAAAAGCGTCCTGCCAAGCAGAGACCCTGCTCTCACAGATGTAGTTCCTGCAGGAAGGGCACTGGAGAAGGGAGAAGGCAGCACAGAAGAGTTCAGGAAAACAAACCAACCAACCTACCCCAAGCAAAGAGAAAATGCAGCCCAGTGCTTTTGAAATAGCCAGGAGGCAGTAACAGCTCCCCAGGTGTAGAGCAGCTGCAACAGGGATTATTCCTGGGGAATTACAATTCACTGCATATGACTGATGATTCCATAGCATGCATGTATCCCCACAGCTTGACTGGGATGTGGGATTCCTTATTTGTTCATCTTTCGAGCTGCAATTCCATATGGATTCACACCAGTGGGTTCTGTTTACAGTTCAGCAGACATCTCAGTGGCATAACTTGCAACTAGAAACACAGTAACTTTCTGTATCTCCCTTGAAAACCCTCCAGTAGATTAAAGGGTGTAGATGCTTTTGGACACATTAATATGTCCATGCTGTGGACATTGATACAGAGATGTGATGTTCCCTACAAACTTTTAAGGAATATTTAAACAAGGAAACTCTGAGGAAAGGGATAACTCTCCTATTTTTAAGTTGTACAGGAATTTTTATCAACATGATCTCCCACACACACCTTCCCTCCCTGGGAAGCTATGTTGCATGTTTTACCCAGGAAATTCAGTCTGCTTTAATATGAAACACTTGACCATGATTTCAACTGATACAAGTGCTGCCTGCCCTACAGAAGGAGCAATGTCATCCTCCCAGCAGCTGGGACATTTCGAGTTTCCCTTGCAATCACTGACAGACTCTCCCAGCACTTTCCAGCAGCAGCTCCACACAGTCCATAGGCGCTGCCCTGGAATGGAGATGACCCCCAGCACAAGGCTGCTGAGTGACTCAGGCTGGCAGGATAGGGAGCTCCTCAGTTCTCCTCCCACAGCTCTGGTTTAAGGGGTGTGGAATGGTTTAATTACACCCCTGAAGGCAGGAAGAAGTCACTTGTCTTTAAATACTCAGACTTTTATTGCGTTAACATGTTTTAACAAGGTCAAGGCTTGAATGGTAAACTCTCACCCAAAAGGGGAGTTCGCTGCTTCCCTGCCTGCAATTCAGCAGCATCCCCCACGGTTTATTTCTCAGCTCTGCGTTAAAACTACTCACTTTACAAAGAAAAACCAAGAGAGAAAAATAAAAATGAAGCAGTCAGAAACAGTAAATAAACCTTTACTTTCTTCACCCTGTTGCAGTGTTCCAGGGCAGCACCTGGCACGGGAACACAGCACCCATACACATCTCCCGACATCACAACAGCTTTGCCTCATGTCCCAGCACAGGGGTGAGCTCTGGGAACACAACCCAACCACAGTTTAAATCCCTGTGATCTTGCAGTGAAAAGAGCTGCAGAACGGCTGACTGGGAACTCAACGACAGGGCACAGGCCATTGGAGCCAACCTCTTCTCCCTGCATGTCCTAAGCATGGCTGGGCACTCATTAGTAGGAAATCTTGGAATCACAGCAGAGAAACCTCCAGAAACAAATAAATACTTTAGATAGATACTAGAGGTAAGCAAAACAATGCTGAATTATTTGACAACGTGGAAAAAGAAATATAAACTGCAGCCTCTCCCAAAATCACCTTCCTGCTCCTCCAGCCAGAAAAAGGCTTCTGATTTTGTTTGGACAACATCCACTAACAGAACAAGACTGTTCCCACATGCAGTGAAACCCCACATGCTCGTTTATGTTGCCACACCATCGCCATCTCACAGGTTCGGACTTCTAAAGAAAAATACACTGCCTCTGAAGTGTGCCACTACTCAGACCACTTCATGTGCAGCAGAAAGTCCCTTGCTAGGCAGCAGTGGGAACAGATGAGAAGTCAGCACATCAAAGCATGAGCCCTTCTTTGCTACACTTTCACTCCTTCCCACAGCCCGGTGAGAAGGTAGAGCATCAGGGACATACATCACTCAGCCTGCACTCCAGAGATTTCACTTGTTGGCCACTGGAGCATCCCCCAGCAGCAGTTACTGACCTGAAGCAGAAGTGACATGAGTCAGACATGAAGTAGTTTTAATTTCTCCGTGCAGGAGTTCGTACCAGTCTGAACAAATTTGCTTTTAAATCAAGTCTGCTTGACCTGGAGCAGGTTTCCTGCTGCAATTCAGATATCCCATTACACAGCTCATCCCAGCAGCCAGCTCTGTACAGCTCGAGCAAATGGAAAGTTGAGCAGTTCGTGGAAAAAATGCTTCTAGATACAAAGAAGGCAGATTAGGAAAGAAAAGTCCCTTATAAAAGTGCCTTGTGTGCAGATTTTACCTTTAGAGTTTGGCAATTGGTTAAATAAAGGGAAAACCAGGTTGGATGGGGCTTTAAGCAACCTGAGTGGAAGGTAAAAAGGGTACAGGGGTTGGAACTAGATGATCTTTAAGATCCTTTCTGAACTATTTTATGATTCAGTGGAGACCGAGGACGACAACACACTTTTAGACATAAAGAAGCTTCTCTTTTGGGGCAGCTTCCCCCTTCCACCTCCAACCACCCCAGCCTTAACTACATTCAAATTTGCCACCATGTGCCTCCAAGCAAACAATCTCTTCCCCTTACAATTTTTAGCTCCCTTCAGTGTACACCAAAGATGCAGGACTCCTGCTGCACTAGTAGGAAGCCAAATCAACTGGGACCTGTGTTAACAGTCCTTGGCATTACCGAGGCCCTGCTCTGTTAAAGCTGCTCCCCAGCGTTGGCAGGCATGGGGCATAAAAGAGATCACTGCTGCTGGTTCTCACACTTGGGTTTGCCTAAGATGGATTCATTCCTCACCAGGAATAAGGAGAGATTTTTTTTTTTTTAGGTGCTCCATGCTAGTGCCAGATTACACAGACCATTACTATCATCCCAGCAAACAGGAGACCCACAAGGTGAACACACCACTGCCAGATCAACCCTGCAGTTCACTTTAAGGGGGCAGACTGTGCTTCTGCACCTTAAAATGCACCTAAGAACAATCTGTTACAGGGTACTTAAAACTTCAACACAGGTAAGCCTTAAAATATAATTTTTGTCAACCCAGTAGGCAGTACAGGTCCCAGGTGTGTTTTATTAGCTAGATGCTAATGGAGCTACAATACATCAGGTCACATTTTTAAAGTTACAAATAGTTTATAAAAGCTTAACCAATCATTAAATAGGGGTTTTAACAAATGGTTAAATCAATCATTATAAAGCCATAACTCTAAGTGAGCTATTGGACTTTATGATAATCTGCAATACCTCCAGCTGAGGTGATCCTGCCTACCTGTAAGACATCGTGTCACAGACCTGAAGAACAGAATATGCCATATATCCTTTCTTAACTATTTGAACCTAGACTTTGATGTAAATATAGGCCATAAGTGGTCACACTTCCTGCAGGTGACGTTAAAAACACAGATGAAACATTGTGGAGCACTTAAAAGTGGCCCTTTGGGACGGCACTGGAGAATATTTAATAAACTCAAAAGCTGCAGGCTAATTTCCCCTGAGAGTTCCCATTTAGAGCTTGTCACCATGAGAATCAATCACAGACAGCAATGATTCGCCCATGCCAGATAGAAAAAAACCCTCTTCTTCATTCCCCACTGCCAAGCACCCAGATACTAGCTTCGGTAAAAGGAGGAAGCCTCTCTTCCAGAGTGCTGCCTACATACAGCGCTCCAGTGAACCCCCCTCCCTCCCCCGCACCTCAGGCTCCAAACCTGAGCAACAATAGCAACTTTCAGAGGCTGTGAACGTGCCACTGCATGTGAGTGTTCCAAAAAGGGAGAGGGCATCTGTCTGCTTGGATGCTTGTTCATCTGGGAGGAAGTTCCTGAGCAGCCTGAGGTTGTATCCACCACCAGTCACTCCCAGCTCAGAGCAGTGGTGAGCTCAGGAATCACACACCCCAGCTCTGACCTGCGACGGGAAGCCAAGAGTTTGCTCCACTGACCCAAAAGGGAGTCAACACCTGGGAGCAGTAATTCCCATCCTTGCTCTTCAGTTGCACACACGAGCAGCCTGTACTCTCTGCTCCAAAGAGGCAGTTCTGAAAGCAGACAGGTGAGGTGACAGAGTGAGCCTCACATCTTTAGATGGAGCTCGTAACTCTAAGATACTTAATGTAGCACTTCTCAAGGGATGAGAGGAAAAAATGAGCTGTTAAGTGCACTCCCACCATTCTTACCAGAAAGGAGAGCCCAGATGTCTCACCTGAGCTCAACCTGGGGGAAGGATGGGAAGACAAAGGGCCAACTGAGCAGAAAGGGAAGTATCTCTTCAACTCCAACAAGGTCTCTGCCAAGAACTACATTGCCAGTTCCTCAATTGCTTTATCAAAAGGAGTTAAAAGCGATAAGCATAGAGGCACACATCTGGAGCAGATGTTTTTAATTCTTCACTGCTCACAAGCAGCAGTTCTTCCCCTCCAGGTTCCCCACCCACTCACCCTCCCTCCTGGCCCTCATTGGTGGGAGTATGACACTGAAAGATGGAGCAGAGCCCTTCCACCAGTGCCTGAGCCATCTCTCAAAGCTCCCACCCCTCATAAATCTCTGAGATTGGTTGTGATCAGGCTCTGCTCTTGCTCATCTTTGCCATTCCTGTCAGGTAACCTTTGTGACTACTTCTTAGCTCTCCTGTAAACCAAGCAGAGCTGCAAGAGAGGCAAGGAAGTCTGTTTAATCCTTAGACTGATGCATTAAAACCTCACCTCCTGCAGCACCACTGTCCTCCTTGGCAAACCAATCTAGGGTGTTGTTAGGAGCTATTCAGACTTTGAAGCAACACTGCTAAACTTTGAACCATTTAAGAAGCCATGTGTGCAAAAGGGAGAAGGGGAAGGTACCCTGTCCTCTGGCTTAAAAAGACATTTTCAGGTCACTGTCCCTTATGCAACGAGAGCTACTCAGCTAGGATAAGATCAGCCACTAAGCAGGATTACAAATTTATCTTCCCTCGGTAGTGTGATCTCCCAGTAATAATTGTATCACAGAAAGTAATATAGAAAATACCTTAAGAATTGCACTTTGGGTTGCTAGCAAGGTGTAAAATGCTCACGGCAAAAGCCAAAATCTCTTAACTGCAAAAGCAACATGAAGCACCTAAGCAGAGTGCAGGTGCAGAAAACAAAACACCACAGCCCTGGCACCACCAACAGCATGGGGAAAATCAGACAGTGTTGGATGCTGCAAATCAAACCAGTGGAGCTTGGGTCAGAGGGGAGATGTGAAGCACCCCCAGCTGGCTCACCCTAAGAAGTCAGGATTTGGTGTGCCCTGCTTACAAGGGTGCTTCTCTGTGAACCCGGGCAGTGCCTTCCTGCCTCAGGACTGCAAAACTCAATACACAGAGAGTCTAGAACACCCAATTCCTTCAGGGAACTAAGGGTAAATTTTGTATTCTCACTTCCAGCTTCAGCCACACACTCCCTCGGGCAGGGTAGAGGCAATTCCAGGAACTGAGTTGGCAGTCAGCTACTTTACACCTCCCTCCGTGGCTACAGAACTTCAACATTAAATGTTCAGATCAACTTTCAGAGACAGCCTCTCCACCTAGAGTCAAATCCAGAGGTTCTGAGTATTAACCAGAAATATTTTCTAAAATCATGCTGGAAATTAAAACCCTTTTATACAAATAAAATTCAGGGATGTGGACTTCCCAGTTTCCCATCACCATCTGCATAAAGACATCAATTTCATCCCACAAATCACTGCAGCAGGCAACAGTGGAGTACTCCTGATGGAGTACTCCATCAATGACATCATTGGCAGATTTGATTACAGTGCAGATTACATCATCAGCCACAGGAGATTATGCAGCTTTCCAAATGGCACCAGCAGCTTCTAAATTGCTTAGGTGGAGGAAGCCATCAAGGACACACATATTTAAGAAGTCTCACACTGTTAATTTAATGGAAGAACTTTCAACACTATCTTCTGGAAATGTCAGTGCATGGACAAAGAATTTTCACACACCATTGCTCACACAAGTGAGCCAGCACATGCTCAGGAGAACGTTTGGGTGCCTGGAGAAGTCACTCACACACACAGAGCAAAGGGCTCTGCAACGAGGTGGCCAAGACTGAGGCTTTTCATGAATGCAACCAAGAACGTCAGCACTGGTCGCAGAAGAATGGGCAACCCAAGACCTGTCGAGTGCATGATAAGAGACCTGTGTGCGGCACCATCTCTCTCCAGGATGGGAAAAGCACTTTGAAAAGCCTGTTTAAATGACTTTCATTGGAAGATAACGAAGTTTAGTGACAGCAACTCAAACGAGAACCTAGCAGTCATCACAGAATCTGGCACTATGCAGCTGAGAACGTGAGGAGGACAGGGTGCTGCTGTCTCCACACCAACACCAGTGTTGGATGTGTCATGGGTAGCTGCTGCTTGCTCAGCCTTCCCTCCCCTGCGTGGATTTATTTGCAGCAACAGCATTAGAGCAACCATCAAGCAGATGCTTAAAAAATGCAGAATGACGTTCAAATGACATCTATCCATAAATCAGCCCAAACCACAAACATCTGAAGAAGATTTTCACTTAATCCAATTTACTGTAATCTCTCTCTTTAGTTAAAATGACAGAAATGTCAAAATGGGACTTTACTCCTCTGTCAAAGCATCTCATGGTGAAAAGGAAAATAAGCAGGCTCTCACACGCCGCACCACTTATTAGGTTAGAAATGTCAAAACTATGCTTTGATTCTCACTATTAGCAGTCACATCCACATGCTGTGCCCTTCTGTTTCACTTCATTTCCCCCAAAAGCAAGCATGGAGCATATGCTTGATGCCAAGCATCATCTAGGCAAACACACAAGCTACCCATTTCTTGTTTCTGATGACCCTGTGCTAGTCTCCATTCGAGGGCACGCAGACCCTCCTCAGCTCTCTATTACACCACATATAAGCAGTCATAATTACCACCAAAGGTCTTGGGAAGACCACATTCTGCTGCTTCCAAAAACATAAAACAATGATCCAAGCCTTCTCAACAGAACAACCTTAAATTGCTTTCTCCCATCTCTCCACGTTAATTAGCAAGCAGGGTAATTGCCTCCCTGCCCAGCAGTTAAGCACGTGCATCCACAGATCCATTTCCATGAGTGAGTGGATCTTTCTCCCCAGTGGTCACAAAAATTAAGCCATTATGCAAGAGTCCAGGAAAGTGAAAGAAAAATACCTACTGTCAGGAGCAGGGTCTTCATGCATTATTTAACGAGAACTCTGTTGGCAAAACTGGTGTTGTTTTTATATAAAAGCTAATAGAAATCGTACCTCCAGGTGTCAAAACACTGATGGTAATTCCTGCTGCCTCAGACATCTTGATGTTTCAATTTTAGCAGTATGAGGAGCCTGCAGGGAATCCAAGAGGGTAAAGTGCTTGTACTCAAAGAGAAGCAGAGAGAAGGAGAGCCTTTTTATTTCTTTATAAAGGGCTCAGGGGAACAGTTCTACTCACTGGAATTATCAGATCTGGTTCCCCTGCTCTTTCCCTTCCTTGAAAGAGGAAAGAGCAAGATAGGCTAACAAGGAGTGATTGTGTCATGTTGACAGGAGAAAACTGACGTGACTGGTAAGGAGAAGCACAAAAAGACAAACAAAGAGAAGATCTCGTTGGGGTGCAGTAGCACAAGAGCAGCTGCAGTCAAGGGGTGCTTATGTGATCTCCACAGAACGGACAGGTTGAGCTGGAGCAGCAGTTTTAAAGTTGGGAGTGTTTTTTTTAAGTTTGTGCCTTAAAAGCACAGCAGCATGTCAGACCCCTCCCTGAGTTCCCTCTCTTACTAATTTTCAGTTGCACTTCTTTGTTTCCACCCTTGGTGTCAGGGAAGATCAGAGCCTGCACAAGACCAAAGGCAATGCAAGAAGCTTTAGGCTGCTGACACAGGTGCCCCCAGAGCACTCAGGTACTCGTGTATGTACATACCTATAAAAAGGACATTAACTCCCCACGTCAGCAAATGGAAGCATATCCCAGACCTTCCTCTCAGATCTTTACTCTTCTTGCACACACAGCACTCAAAATTCACACTCATAGGAAGGTTCCAACGACCTCCTTGTGGTCTGGGTGCTCCTGTTTCCATGTCACTTCCACCACAGAGGAAAGCAAAACTGGGGTAGCATGGGGTACTGATAAGAACACAGTAGCTAAAGAATCCACAAGCAGATCAGCATAGTGTTCAAGAGGAAGACCCACAACTCCTCCAGGCAGACACTCAGCCAAGAACACAAAGGTCTTGGAGAGATCCTTCACTAGGTCATGAACTTCCTCAACCCTGCTTCAAAAACAGTACTGAAGAAATTCCCAAGTAGTACATGGATGCAAGAGCAGGCTCAGCCAAGGAGTGCCAGCATGGCTGCTCACCACATTTAACCTAATCACATAACCATCCCTTCACAAGTGTGTCCTTCCATCTGGCAGGAGGACCATCCCCTGAACCCACATCCAAAGCTCTCTCCTGGAGCATCTTGCACCTGGAGCATCACAGGGAACAGCAGGGACCAGAGTGCTCCCTCCCCACTGGATCTGCATCCTGCAAGGCTTTCCCAGACAGCTATACCAACCCCCTCCCCACTCACAAGTGCTGCTCAAGCATCACTTACAGCTTACTAATATTTCAGGGACTGGAGGTCATCACTCTCAGCCACCCCTGGAGAGACATTTGTTGCTTTCTTGCTCCTCCAGCCATGTCTCACAGTGCGTGGTATAAACTTTTAGAGGCAATGACCTCATCGGAGCTAGGAATAGGGAGGCAGGGGAATTGGCTACTTGCCACCTTCTCATTTTTCGCTTAAAAAAAAAAAAAAAAGAGAGAAAGCCCATTTTATTCATCTAAAAAAGGGGGGAGGAAAAAGTCCCATGAGAAGCAGCAGGCCTGCCTTGGAGTGCATCATTTGTACAGCAGTTCCTGGAGCAGCACATCCCTGGGGTAGTGCAGAGTGGGACCCACAGCATCCCTAACAACCCTTGCTCCAAGGCATAGCCCCCCAGCACCTCAGACACCTCATTGCTCAGGAAACATTAGGCTACAGTGTCAGCATGTCCTCTTGCCTTCATTAAGGTTGATTTGTCCTGGAAGGGCAGGAAGGCTTCCAACTCTTTCCAATTTGTAACTCCTCCAGAAAGGGCAGTTAAATAGGCAAACCATTGGTGGTGACTGGGATTTCAGTTCAGCTGGTTGGGATCAGGCCATCAGACAGGGCTCTGCAGCAAGCAGGAACTGCAAAGCATGTCATTAATTTTGCCCAGACATGTATCACAGCCTGTTTCTGAACGCACACAGCGCGTGTGCGCGCTGCTCTCTAGACGCAGGGTACACCAATCCTGCACACACACATTTTATAGACTCGTATTACTTATGTTATAGATTCACACATACGTTACTCATAGCTCTTAAGAACAGAACATACAGTTCATCTTGGCATGAATTCCAGAGGAAGGGGGGGGGAAGACAAAAAACATTGGAGTACCAAATCTGACTCATGTTGAGTCCGACAGCATCTGTGGTGGGAGTTAGAGCAGTATTAGGGATCACTAAAGTACTGAATTATTTTGTGTAGCATGTTCATGACTCTGATAATGCCAGTCAGTGTTTCAAGGGACACTTCCCAACTTGCTTGGCTTCCTAAGATTTTACCCATAAACTATGAAAAAACTGTTTTATTCTGCATGTACACTGGAACAGCAATGCCTAGTGGACAGCAGCTGCAGGGAGGTACAACTACATGGCAAGTCAGGTCCCAAATATGTTCACGTGAGATTGTAACTGCCCCTCGAAAGTCCAGCATCTCTGAAGTGAAGCATATCTACCGACTCCAGAGTAGACTGGCACAGCAGCAAAGGTATTTAATCTGTACACAGCATACAACAGTAGAAAAAAGTCAGATTAGCATGGACTGAGAATGTAACTCCCTAGTAGGACATTGTGCAATGAAGGAAAACAAAACAAATCACAGCTCAGCGCAGCTTCTCTATGCCATTGTAACCTCCACAGAAAGTTTGCAACGTATCAAAGCATTCTTCTTCACATCTCCTCCAAAAATGGGCTTCAACCACTCTTAAGAGGAGCTTTACACTCTGTCAGACATTTAAGAAGTCACAGTTGCATGGTTCTCATTTCCTGAAGAACTGAGTGTGTTAAAGCGAGGCACCCGGCACAGGCAGCACTGACACTGCCCTGCTCCTCCAGCCCCCACGTCCCATCGCAGCATCCCCCCCTCCCCCAGACGCAGTTTTCCAGCAAAAGCACAATCCCACTGTCTCTCCCGGGAAAGGGATTGCCACCACACCAGCAGCATCTCTTGACCCTTACAACCAGACAAGCCACCCAACCTCCAAGTTCCTGCGATCAGAGTTGACCAGCAGTAACTCCCTTCACAGGACAGCCAGCACGGACAAGGCAGCTGCACACACCCAGGGACCTGATCCAAATCCAAACACCCGTGTGCTGCTTTCTAGGCAAACCCGGATCCCGGCAGTATCTGCTGACCATTCTGAAGATGAACCAACCCACAGAAACTACAGGTTAAACTTTGCAATGCACCTCTCGAAAGCACGAAACAGTAGCAAAAACACTTTGATCACACTGACAAGCCCCACTCCAGCCGACAGAGTAACTCAGGAGACAGAGATGTTGAGGAGGGAAAAAAAAGGGGAAGAAAACAAAAAAGAGGGGAACAACCAAACAACTTTTTCTCTCCTGTTTGCTTGTTGTTAATCTCCCCCCCAAAAAAAAATACACACTCTAAGCCAAGTTGAGCTGAGTGATAAAAATCATCTGGGAAAGCAGCGGGGGCTCTCAAAACCTCACACTTCACCTCTGGTGGCACAGGGCTGGCCACCTCCGGACAACCGCAGAAGTGTCTCCTCGGCCCCCAGCACCAAACATTCTTTCTGTGTTGCCAGGCCAAGTCCCAGTTTCTCAAAGCAACTTCTTTCTGCTGTGGCCTAGTTTAGCTCTCCAGACAAAACGACACCAAAACAAAAGCAGCCCAACCAGCCTGGGAGGGAAGGAGGGGGGTACTTACCTAGCAGCATCCCTGAATCACCTCCACGACCTCCTGCATCTTTAGTAGCCACCCTCTCAACTTTGAAATAAATAAATAAAGAGAGGCCACACAGCCTTAAAACCAAGCTGGAAATGAAATGGAAAGCCTGTAATTATTTCTCAATGCTCCTGCCAGTCTCAGCCTATAAACACAGTGGATTACATAAGTCCACCCCTCCTGTTTTGAAGCCAAAAGTATGAGCTTTTCCTCCAGCTCTGGCAGCAAGTAATAATTCCTCGTCGGCATGGCAACGCTGGCTGGCTTCCAGCAGACAATGGGCGAGTTGAAATACTGCTAGGGCCTTTTTATAGCTTAGCTCTGAAAACCTCTAAAATATTAGCTATCTGATGGCTAACCCAAGTCGACAACCTCTCCTCCTTTAACCATTTCCTTCCTGAGCTGCTGCCCGCCATCGCCAGGCTGCATGGTGCAGAGTCCCTGAGTGGTGGTGCAGGGGATGCTCCTCGTCTAGGGACAGCACACAGAGACTGTTTCCCCTGTAACGGATTTGTTGACTTCTCACCAGCACAGCATCTGCAGTGAGTGCCACCGACTCAGTGCAGTGTTTGGGTTCTTCTGGGTTTATTTCGGTCTTACTCAGCAGGTACGTTTCTTCCAGCAAGCTGTGCCCAAGGTTCTCCTCTCAGCCAGCCAAGCTCGGGAGAAAACACACAGCAGAACAACTCCTGCATGTGCAATTCTGTCACTGCCCTCCCCTGCAAGCAGGGATGAGGTTCCTGCAGTCTCTGAGTGTGATCTGCAGAGCTGCAGGGAAGTAAGGTGTTGTACAAGTCCTGGTTCAGCAAGTCCTGGCTGAACTCATCCATCCTCTCAGGACAGCACTGCAGGGATGACCTGGAGAGCCGATTGCACTCAAGATGCCTTTGTGCCTCTGCGGGAGTGTAGGGCAACCTGCCCACATTCCCATCTGGGCTTGTTCTGCAGTAGAACGAGTTAAAAGCACCCCAGAGAAACTACGGACCAGCTGCAAACCTCGGAGGCACAGAAGACATCATTGAAGTCAGTGGTACAGACTGAAGTTAAGGAGATCTGTCACTGAGTTTTGACCAAATCCTACCAAATGGGGCCATGATTTATCTGGAGATGTCCCTGTTCACTGCAGGGGGGTTGGACAAGATGACCTTTGAAGGTCTCCTCCAACCCAATGTGTTCTATAACTCTATGAAAATGAGCAGCTAAGCACAAACATACAGCAGCTTCCAAGAGCAAGAGGTTAATATTTACCCTTAGACGCATCGAGCCCCTCAGGATGACCTCACTACCTCCACACCTTGGCACAGACCCTGACCACCTGAAGGCCAGCAGGTCCATCACATGAGTTCTGAGCAGGAGCTTGGCAAGTGTCACTGCCCTGTACTGGCTCACTGCAACTCTCAGTAAAACTCACTCCGAGGGCTGGGACATCCCCTTCAATTTGCTGAATTTTGCAAGTTGCAAATAAGCACATAGAACAATAGGAATTAAAGAGAAAATTTTAAAATAGCAGAGCCAAGGCCACCATCAAAATACAGTTAGCTCCCTTATCAATGCTCAGAACAGTGCTGCCAGCATTCACAATCTAGCTCCAAGTCTGGCAACAGCTCTGGGAAACCCAAACTCCTGCTCTGCACTAGTGGTTGATGACTCTCCACAACCAGCCTTCCACTGCTCCCCTGATCACACAAAAAGGCCTGAAGGCATGACCCATGGGAGTCTTTAACACTCAAAAACCAGAAGGCAAATGGAAAAAAAAGAACATTTCTTTCTAAATCTCATTACGACAGGTATCAAGATTACAATTTTTTTAATGTGTAAAGGTGACAACAGTGCTTGGAGCTCTAGGTCAATTAATTACTTTATGGGGATAAACATACTGGAAAACACTAATGGAAGCCTTGAAGGTTCCTTGGTACCTGCCAGGCTCACAGCTGCTCAGCCTTTGCTTCAAGGCCACATCTCCTGAAGCCACAAAACTATGCAAGGAGTCAAGAAATCATCTTTGCATAGCAAACCCTAGCAGATGCTAGTTCTTGCAGTAAAGCATCTGAGATGGCCCCAAGAAGCAGTTGCGCTACAGCAGAGGCAGGAGAAGCCATGTCAAGGTAGAAAACCAGAACTGGTCTAGGAGCATCTACCCAAGTCCCATGAGCTGAGAAAGAGCTAAAATTAAGAGAAGTCACCTTAAATCTCTTAATACTATTTTTTCAGGTGAGAACTCAGGGACACATTCCTGAAACACTTGCAGTTTCATGAGGAGAGTAATAATTTATCTTTAATGATAGATTTTCTGGGTTCAACATCATTAACAGGTGAATAAGCCACAGAAAACTGAAACCTGGGATCCTGTGTTGGGATGGGACCTAGCCCTGCTCCGCTGAATGTTTCAGGTATGTTCCACAGTCCGGTGAAACCTCAGCAGGTCTTGGGGATACCTTCCTGAGCACACATTTGATTAGTCTCCAGTCCCATGCCCCACAACCTCCCTTCACAACTGGCTATTGCCGACACCTAAGAACATGGCTACAAAACGCCTTTCCCCTGACCTGAAAGTGAAGTTATTTAGGAAAACCAAAGCTGGTGTTCTGAGAGTAATGCACCCACAGAGACACAGGCACCTTCAAAGTGGGCATCAGGAGCCACGGGAAAGAGAAAATTGTGAAATCAGTGCTCGAACGTTGCTAAAAACTTCCGCAGACTAATTTCCCTTCTCTGAGCAAGGAACATCCCCACCACGACCCCAGAGACGCAGATGTGTGATCCAAGACTGGGAATAACAAGTTAAACTACAAAGCCCCACTGAAACTTTAAAATGGCATCACGCTACACGCGCTCTCCCGGCTTAAATCCTTAATTAAAGGGACTATTCTTTACAGTGCTGGAGCCACTCCAGCTCCCATTGTTAAAATTAAAATAAAACCCTGCAACCCCACAGCATCTGTAAGACATTAAAACATTCAATATTGACTTCTTTATTCAGCTTGAAGACATCATTTATTAATTTTTCCTCTCAAACTCCAAACCTAAGGATTCAAAGGAAATAACCAACAGCACCTCTTTCAGGATGATTTGTTTTAAATGGTCCTCCTGCAATAATATCCTTGACTTTTAGCAATTCACAGCTGATTAATTGCACGCTCCACCAGGTACAGCCTCTGGACAGACTGCAAGACCAGAGCGTATTCAATGCTGGGTGTCAGGGCAAAGTAGATTCAACAGCACAGAAGCCAACTCCAAATTCATTCATGTATAGGGCCAAAACAAGAAAGAAGGCACATCTGATCACAGAGTCATCATGAGCATGAGAAAAATACATCAAAAAGCCAGTTTTGGTCATTGTTAAAGTTGGAACCACCAGCCAGAAAGTCGTTGTCATAACCTCTATTATTCCAAGGTGGGTCTGCACCTCTCCTGCTCTCTTGGGGAGGAGCCACTTGCAGCCACTTAAACCCCCTCTACAAGCACTCAGGTAGTGCCCAGGGTCTGGAAAGCACATGTTAGCCACAGCAAGGGATCCAGACACGATGCTCCCTGCAGGGGGGCTGGACTAGATGACCTCTACAGATCCTTTCCAACCCAGTGTATTCTATGACTATGATTCTATGAATTTCCCAACAGGATGACAGGACAGAGAAGAACTTGGACTGAACACCAGCCTCTACAAAGGCAAGAGCAGCCTCTGTTCTCTACACAGCAGGATTTCAAGCCCAGGCTCTAAGAAAACTGCACATTAGCAGCCCCTGAACATCTACTGGCTGACCAGGACAAAACTCCACGTTTCCATAAAGCCTGTATCAGTTTAGCAACACTGCTGGCAGAACTCCTCTAAGCAGTTTCACAACCACAGAAACGTTTTGAGGTGGCAGGTGGAAGGGAAAAGACCCCAAAACTACCAAATCAGAGTGCAGTTCATGAAGCAATAGGTGCACAAGGTCTCTCCTGCAACAGAGCCATGCTAGGTGGCCTGACAGAGAGGTAGGTCCATAAGGAGTTCGGACATCAACAATCACAAGCTCAATCCTGTGGTTGGATTCTGCTCTGCCTGAGGTGTACCTCATCCCTACAAGGGACCTGCCTAGGGAGGGATACCAGGTCAGGGACCAGTTCCCACCAGCAAGCAGCCAACCTAGAACTAGTCAACTGCATAGGCACTTTCATCTCTGTTCAGGCAATAACATCTTATCTGGGCTATGTGGATGGGCACTCCTGCCTGCTTGCTGCAGCAACTCTGCTCTGCTGTACACATGAAAAGGGCAGTGAGGTTTACAGAAAATCCCAGTAAGTTATCTCCAGCAGTTCCCACAGCTAATTAAACTGTTTGGTCGTACAAGCTTTGAAGTTCATAAAATTTAGAAATAAATACATACATACAAAAGACAAAGCCAAGCATGAAAGCCTGAGAGCAGAAGCAGGTTGGTTTGATCAACTGCCCCTCACCTGCCAATTCCATGGCCACAGCAGCAAATTTTTCAGGCAACTTTGACCCATGTGCTGATCCTAACCACACAGCTCCCAGCCTCCTACAGCCACAAATGCATGGCCAGGGCCAAACCACCCTCTTGCTCCATGAGGCAGAGCCTTCAAAACCACACCCAGCCTCAGGAAAAATTCCACACCAGGCATACCTGCCTCTGCTGGGGGAGCCTGAAACAGAGAAAAAGCCTCACACGGGCCAAGCCATGTCCGTAGGAACAGGCTCCAACGTCATAAACAGGCTGCTAACAGGCAAAACAAGGAAGCACGTGGCACAGACGTGGGAGCCAAAGGATGCTAGATGAGGAGGAACATAAGGCAGGGAGGATGCGGAAACAGAGGACTCACGGAAGCATCTGCACAGAAGCTGGCATCACCTCTCCAGCTGGATCGAGGTGTCCAGCAGCAGATGTAACAAGCCCACATCAGCACAGCAGAACCAAGGCTACACACACTCAAAAACTGGCAACTGGGAAACAGCACTGAAAGAATAAAACCTGCACTAGTACAAAGCTGGCTTAAAAGGAGAAAAAAACCACCGCAACAACAAAACCAAAGGGGAGTGGGGGGAAGCGTTTCATCATGGCTTCACATGGGAAGGAAATAAATTCAACAATGAGATCCCAAGCCACCTTAGGCCAGTAGAAGTCTTCTCTAATTGTCTCCATGAGTTCTGGACCACATATTTGCCAAAAGGCACTGCCTTGGCTATTAAAAAAACATAAATAAACATGGTAAAAAAATCGTCCTCTAGGAGGGACAGCACTGGAGTGTACAGGACGCTAAGTATTGCCCTAGGACTTGGGAGAGAACCGCAGAAAATCTAAGAGGCCATGTGGACAACCAGACCCTGCAAGCAAAGCAAGAACATGGTGAAGAGACTCAGTAACAAAGTTACAAAACAGAGTAGATCCCAGAACAACCAAAATAAAAGCCCAGCTAGCTCAGGCTGCACGTGGAAAGAGGTGGTGAGGGAGATCAGCAGAAATACCACTCTCTCTTGTGCGAGCCAACAAACCAGATACAGATTTGAGGACAAGTGTCCAGCCACCAAGCAGGAGAAGTGGCAGTCACAGAGACTTTCGAAACAAGGCTCAAACTGAAAGCTTCCAATTTGTTTTTAACTCAGTAAAGGACAAGTCCATAGCCAACCAACCACCACTCCAGCCCTCTTTCAGAGGATTCCACCTGGTCCTCTTTGCAGGCTGCAACAGAAATATCCTGCCAAGAGGCAAGCAAGCAAGCAGAACAAGAAGAGAGCTGTGCCCTGGTCATGCAATTGAGATGCTTCCTAAACACACAGCACTGCTCTGTTTATTTTCAGCTGCAGCTTCCCCTCCACATGCACCTCCTCCCTCATTCGACACTCAAACTGATAATGTCATTTAAGATCTCCTCTCCGATGGCTCTGCCCACCTCATCCACAGAGTTTAAAATAAGCAAGAGCTGGGCAAACCCAGGCACTGCGAATCCTGCAAAAGTAGAGTGTCTGGCTGAGGGGGGTTGCAGACTATTCATGTGCTTCAATATTGTGTCCCCAAGAGCTCAGCCAATTCATTTAGCAATGGAGCAGGGTTCTAATAATAGACACAAGGATACACAGGAGATAAATGTACACAAGACAAAAATAAACCTCAGCCTTGTTGTAATTTTAATATAGGAGCCAAACCAGGACATGATAAATGAAGATTGTTTCCACAGTTAGGAGGAAAATTTAACTCCCACCAGCCTGAGAGCAAACATACTCAGTACTGGATGAGAGACTTTCTTCACAGAGCTAAAGGATCGGATGAGCATTAGTCTTTAAATAAGTTTTTCATTATTCCAAATTACACCAAAACCCCAATGTTTTCCTATTTTCCAGGGCAACCAGAAGGAGATTTGAAGCATTTGTGTGTTCTCTGCCATCAACCGCCTGCAGTTGTGGGGCCAACATCCATTTCCAAAAGTTGCTTTCAGCTCCCTGAAAGCAGCATAGCTTCACAGCAGCTCATTTTGGTCTCAGCCAGTGATCTCCAATTAAAGCTTTCATCCTCTCATACACAGCTATAAACTCCTACAGACATTTTTCCTTTATGAGTTTTAGCCAGTCTCCAGTCTACACGGTTAACCATGCTCCCCCCCAGCCCTTGCGTTAGCTTTACAAAACAACCTCGGGTGTTTAATGAGATTAACTATTTCCCCATGGAAGTCATCTGAGGGATAACTCTTCCCTTCCCACAGGAACACCCAGAGGAGCCTCAAAGATTTCACAACCTTAAGCCCTGTGTCATCACGAGTTCTACTTCTGCGTGTGCAAACATTCTGCGTGATCAAACAAGGGCTCAGACTCAGGGGCTGTGGGCCAAAGGAGAGCTACAATCCTCTCATCTGACCTCTGACCAGATGTCTCCAGCCCAGGCTTCACCCAACAGCTCTCAGACACTCCCCAAGCCTCCAGGCACAAGAACCATCGTGTTCCTCAGCAATCTGCTGCAGCATTCATCATCCTGCCTGTCCACCCAGCCCTCCTTAAGTGTGACCCTGTATGTGGCCAGGTGCTCCTCAAAAGGAGCTCCAACTCGGTACACGAGTGGCTTTACACCTGGCCACGGTGGTGCCTCTCAAAGAGCAGCATCTGCCAGCCAGGTTCCTCCCACGTACAGCATGAAACAATGTGACCACACTGAGGTCTCTACTCTTGAATCATGGCTCCTGCAGTTCCCAGGATGATACTAGGTTAGGTCTTTCATACTCCTGGACACCTAAAAGGGCCTCCAAGTACCCTTGGTACTTCTATCCAGTTCTCTCAAGCTCTGACTTTGTGATTCAGCAGGCACAGGATCATTATTCAAGAGTGATGCAAGACAGGCCAAAGCAGATCCTTAACCACATTCAGGCCCTTGACCCTTTCCTCCTCCCTTACAAGCCAGCCCTGCCCATAGCTTCAAAGCTCATTAAAAGGTCTGCCTGGGGGCTAACAACCACAGCAGCATCCTTCTTCAAGCAGCTCTCAAAATAGAAGCAAGTCCACGCTGGTAGATCATTACTAAAAAGATGAAGACAGATGAAGCTGCTCAGAAACTCTGTCCCTATCACTAACCTAGGGACAGGTAGGATGCTTCTAGACTTCTTTTAACAAAGTAAGCCTGGACAAAGCTAAATTTCATTGCATGTTTATCTCTGCAGAAACCACTCTACAAAAAAGGAGAAAACAGTCATGTTCCAGATGGGAAAGACTTTTTATAGTAAGCCATGGATATCTGGCAGGCTTTGCTGAAGCTCTTTCATCATGCACACAAGGTATAATGCTATCTAGTAATCCGAGGAAACATCCATGGGGTTTTCAACCTCCTCTAGAAATTGAGATTCAACAGGAAACCACAAATACACCAGGCAATTAATTTTTCTTTACCAAATGTTTCCAGTCATGTCGCAATTTTAACAGTAAGCAAACTATTTGGTTTTTTTCCAGTTCTTGTGCAACAATGTTCCTCATTTTTCATTTCAATTTTTAAAATCGTCTCGCATAGATGTTTGTGATTTTTTTTTTTTTAAAGGAGTTTAGAAGAAGTTAGGAAGTCATTGTGAACACAGCATACTCTCCCCACTAAATATTTAGACACACACACACACACCCTCCCCAAGGTTTCTATATCACGTAGCAGAGGTTTTGTACAAACAACCGAGTACTTTCCTTAGCTAAAAACACAGCAACCAGCCAAAGAAATAAGAGCAGAACAAGCTATCCACCGACACAGGCACCACCAAGCTATCTGAACAGCATAAATAAAAGTCTCATTCAAACATTCCCCCCCACACACCTCCCAGAACCATTCCAGGAGAACAAAGAAACATTAAGTCTTACTTTCCTGGTGTATATTTGATCAGACCTTCTGTTAACACAATATGACAACAGCAATGAAGGGAAGAGTATCACAGCTAAACAATCGTCTACCGTTCCCCTTCCTTCTGCCGAGTCCTTGCTGACGCAAGGATGGAGCAGCTGCTGTCTGTTTTTAAACAGCTCCATATTTCATAAGAAGCTGCTGATTTCTGAAAGGACAGAAAACCCAGCCAAGGGCTTACAAAATGAGAACCAAATGAAAGCAATTCAGGACACACGATTTAAACATCGTGTCCATTTGCTCAGCTTCCTTCCAACACACCACCACAGCTGAAATTCCTAAGACAACTTTGTCCTCTGTCTCAGCCTCTGTTATCACCATGAGCACAACTTTGAAGTATTCATCTAAACCAGAGCAGAGGATGCTGGAAAATCCCTCCCATGGCCCTAGGTTAGAAAAAAAATGTTAAAACATGAGAGAAAACAAACCCATGTGTCCAGTTTGAGGCAAGAACAGAAACTACTTCTGCAACTAAATTAACACTATTCTCCCCTAGCTGTGTTTTGTGCTGCCAAGGAACACTGTGCCAACATTGAACAGCCATCAGAGTTGGAAAGACTCTTCCTTGAAGGATCTAGGCACACACCTTGAACTTTTGAAAACCTACTAGCAAAAGACATCTCTCTGTATTTTCCTGTCATACAGGTAGATATTCATTTATCTTTACTCAGGGATATATCAGACATCCTGGAAGCTTCTCATCACTACTGAAATTCCACACTTGGGTCTTGTTAAAAATCTACACTATAAAATACAGGTCAACGCATATCAGGGCCTCAAAAGAAAGCGGCTTAAACCTTTTCTGTTGCAGCTCTGCAGCTCTTGCTTTGCCTGGTATAGCCCATTGCTTTTAACAGCCAAGTCCCTCCTGAGGGGCTCCAGACGCCTGCTGTCTCCTTTCTGGTTAATAGCTGCTGTAAGAATACTGTTTTCTTTGGCTGTTTGTGTCATGTTGATTAGCTTAGATAAGGACTTGGGGAAGGATCAGGGAGAATAAGAGAACATGCAGGGGGAAGAGGATTTAAAAAGAAAGAAAGAAGGGGGGAAAAAAAGGCTTTCATCTGCTCTAATAATTAGCAGGTCATGCTGAAAATGATCAGCATCCCTCCAAATCAACTGTGCATGAAACGTGCAGAGCCCTGCTCAGGTCACTGCATGCAGGCAAGTCACTCGGTTCTATCAGTCACTAAGAATCTGTGGTTTTCTAAACTCCTCTGGCTTTGTAAGGCCTCTGGGCAATATCCTTCTACCTCCGCATTTCCACTCTGAGAGGTGGCAGGTACAGGGCAGATAGCAGGTAACAAGGCTCAGAATCCTGCTACTCGGTCACAAGGGCATGAAGGTGCCACAGTCAGTCAAGGTTTGCAAAGGACCTTCAGAGTCTCTGATAAAGCAGCATAGGGAATATTATTGCTAAGCACTTGCCAACCCTGGAGAAAACAATCTGGGTGCAAGAGCTTCCTGTTCATCCCACAAGGTTTTCCCAGGGAGACCATTCAAAAGGAAGAATCAGGCTCTGGTCTAAATATGACAAAGATCTTCTGTAATCCATCACTGTAGCTGCTGTTCCTGCCTTGATTCATGCAGAGCAGCCTCCCTGAGCAAAATGCACTGCAACCTCTGGGTGTCCCAGAGCCCTGCCCCACTATCAGACAAGCTGGAATACTGCATCAAAAACACTGTCTGGGACTTATGTATTACATCCTGTTGTAAAATGAACAGTAGAGAGGGAAAGAGAATTTTTTTTAAAAATTATTATTATAATCGACGAGCCAGCAACAGAGCTGTGGTCATTTGGCTCCCTCTCCTCCCTGCATCTGCTATTGCCTTCAGAAAAGCCAGCATTCATCTACTGGAGTAGCAGGACCACTTTCACTGGAGCACAGGTCCTTTAACAGGCCTGTCCGCCTCAGAAGATGTGAAAAGATGGTTATGACAACGATCATTCTTCTCTGATGTACTCTCATCCATCTATTAAGGACACATTACCTCAAAGGTCAGTAATTGCCAGTCAGAGCCAGCTCTGCCTTGACGACCCATCTTCAAAATGCACTAAGAGCCTGACCATTCCAGGACAGCACAGAGACAGTCCTCAACGTGCTGTCTGGAAAGAGGAGAATGGCCTTTGGTGGCAATGATGGCTGCGTCTTCAAGTGTTTTTGATTTCAGCAGCTTTCCCTCCCCTCAGAATTGTTGTTCTGCCTCAGCTTAGTACTCATCCCTGAGCTGACACACACCTTCAAAGTCCTGCTGCTTGAAAGAAGCCCAGAAAGATAGAAATTAAAAGATTATTTTCAACTGAAGTGATGAGTTAAATCATTGCATCCCATCAGGCCCCCAAAGCTTTAGAAAGGCAAGAGCAACTCCCCAGGCATTCAAGCCAATGAGAAAGACAAGGGACAGTCCCTACAAGATTGCGGCACAGTGACTGAGGAAGAAGCGCATCTAAGAGAGCGGGAGCAAAACAGAAACCCTCTGTAGGAAGGGAAAGAACAACATCATGTAAACAGCAGAGACTGAAATCAACCCAACTCCCTCCATACATGCCAGAAAAGGAGAGAACGGCAACACTGCAAGGGTCACAAGAGCAGCAGGAATGAGCCAACACAAACTGAAGTGCAAAATGCATGCCCCTGGTACCAACAGATTCATCAGAGAAAGGGGAAACCTCTTCTGAGAGGGCACTGCAGAGTACCTCAATGACAAACCTACAGCAGTTATTAGAAAGGCATCATCCATCCATAATTTTGAGTTTAATTTAATTAGGCACCCTGCTAACTTCATTACTTATTTAACCGGACCATTCATTCTATTTCCATCCCTATTGTTGCAGATAACTGCTCTGGGCCCACCTCGATGGGAAGTGCACCAGAGGACACATTTGGGAATGCTGCAGGCCCAAGTCCACACTCCCCTGACACTCATCACCACTCCAGAGATGGAGACATTTATCATGTGTTAGGTTTTATGCCTCTATTTCTTCTGCCTGCATGCAGAGAAGCTCCAAAAGGAAAAGAAGACCCCCCTGAAAAAAACCCAAACAAAGAAAAAAAATGAAAATCCAGACTTATCATTGTTAATGCTTGTGCACACCAGTCACAGCAGCAGCCCCTACACAGCTGCCTGGTATTTCTTTTTCACCTAGGAAATATCCAAAAATAATACTCCACGGGCCCAGGGGACATATATCAGAGCACTTCACTCATCACCCAAGAGCATCCTTGTAAAGCCATCATCTCCGGAGCATGACACATCAGGTCAGGACAGAAATCATAAAAGGTCTCACGCAAGCATCTGCTCCTGCAACACTTTCAGGGTCAGAGAGGTCAACAGCCTGAAGCTGAACCTTTCACACCAAATCAAACCCAGAAATGGAGGATCCAGCTCCTCAAAGCCTCACTGGCCAAAGTGTGTATCCTCCTTCCTATTGCTTCAGACAGCCACATCCCTCCCTGTCTGCCAGCCTTGCCTGTCCTCTCCAGCAGCTCAGACAGAGCAACATTTACCCAGTCAGCTTCAGAAGACTCCTTGGAGGACTGAGTTAGAAGGTTCAATTCTCTGCCTGATCAGAAGGGATGCAGCACCACAGCTGAGAAATGGAAAAGAGGAAACAGCACCTCAAGCACATCCCTGAAATAGCCTGCAGTAGGTAGAAAGATCTCAGCCTTATACAGCAAGGTCTGTCTAGAAAATCCATATATATATAAAGAGTCCTGACTGACAGGAGTAAGAGAGTGTGAAATGGTACAGACACTAGCCTGAAATTAGGTAATTCTCTGTTGTGTTTTGGTTTGGGGTTTGGTTGGGGGTTTTTTTGTTGTTTGTTTTTTTTCTTCATTCCTGCAACATTTCTTCTTTAAATCAAACTGCTTAGTGTTCTGAGTATTCATTTTAAAATATATACATTAAAAAAAAAAAAAAAAGACAGTAGCCCAAAACCAAGGACAGCCTAAGGTGCCCTTCCATCCCTTGGCAACAGCCCTGCCAGCACAGAGGTGCTGTTCACACCGTGCAGGCAAGCTGCACACCCTGCAATGATCATCAGCATATCATGCAGTGTCCTGGAGATACTGTTGTGACATCCATTTTTTCACACTCCAAATTAATTCCTGACCCCAACATAAATTAAGTGCTGGATGAAACCTGCTCATTGGAGCTTGCTTGAAGCATCAGGAGTTTTGAGAAGCATCCTTATAAACAGACTACTCCTCAGTTAGCACTTTGTCTTTTCCAGTAACATAGCAAATTCGAGAGATCCACTGGTAGGGTCTTATTTTTGAAGTTACTTGGTTAATAAAAGGACTGAGATCACTGCCACAAAGGTAAGCAATTCCATGACAAAGCCAACGTAGTCAACAGCAGTCACTATAGGATCTTCAAGGAGAACCAACATCAGCAGAAGTGGTGAGTTCTTCAGCTACAAACTTTGTCTAGCTCCCAACCTCACGTGGAGCCTGTGTTCAAGATGCTCAAAATTAAACCTCAAGCCACGGAAAAGAAAAAAATCTCATTTTGGGTTTCATTAGCATGCAACCTCCCCCCAAGTGCAGCATAAACCATTTCCCTGAATGTAAGCTGCAAAATGATTTGCACAGTGTTAGGGGAAATATAAGTGCTAGAGTTCCCATCAAGAGGGAAGGAGGCTTGAGAGACACAGCAAAGCTACCTCTCTGGCCTGTTTCCACAGAGAACAGCAGCAGACCCTAATCACTCCATCAGAAGGAGGACCAGGCTTTGCTGTCTGGCCAGGATGGGGCCAAAATGGCAGTGCCAGGATTATTCCAGCATTCATAAGGTGAAGGGATCACACAGACTCCATAGAAACAGAGGATTTTGGCAGTTCTCATTTCCTGCAGCAAACAGTTCTCAGGGGCCTCTTCCAACCTCCTCCAGCAGGAAGAGAGGAACTTGCAACACCTAATCGCTGACATTTAAGAATGTGAAGCTCCAGCCACCAAGCTGACCCTGCAGCAGGGAACACAGCTGACAGGTATAAAGTTCCACACTCCCCAGAGCGTGGATTTCAAATTACAGTTTAAAAAGAAGAGAGGAAACCAGCCTATGAGAACAGCCAGCTTTATCTGGGATGTATTTATCCACACATACCATGGGGCCGCACCATAATGTAAACACCTGCATGGATTATGGCTTTCTCCTCCAGCAGCACTGTCTGAGGCATGCTCACATCTGGAATCCTTTAGTTTTTAAATGCTACTTTCTGCCCTCTCCTCGGTGCCAAAAGGCCTTGAGGAAGCAGCATGTGCATGAGGGAAGAAAGGAGCAGAACAGTCAGTAGAGTACCAAGACACTTCAGACATCAACATGACGAACACAGTAGACAACTTGAGGAGCAGACATCCGCTGGTGTGCACTGTAGGCAGCAAATGAGGGAGATCTGTGGTTTTTAAGAGGCCACACGAGGTGAAAGTTGCTGTTCTCCTGTGGGTGTCAATAAAAAGTGAATTCATGTTACCTCCAAGTAAACCCACTGCTTGTTATCTCTGTTTGTTTGCTCTGTCAAGTTCCAAAGCCAAGCAGCCACGTTTCCTGGTCAGCTAATGTTATTCACTCACAATTTACAGATCTAGGCCTGCGTCCGGATTTTGAGGTCACAAGAGCTGCAAAAAACATCACAGGCAGCCTCTGAAGCGTGCAGCACTCCACAACACAAAGAGTGGCACACAGCCCTCTCCAGCGCTGCCCTAGCCAGGCTTCCATCAAGGTCCTTTTAAAGTAAGAACTTCAGAACGTGTCTCTCCAGCTGCTCAGGGAGACAGCATCAAAACACAAAGGCACACAGCTCTCATGCTAATGTTTCCATCTCACTCAGGAGCTGCTTTTATTTAAGGACAAAATAAAACCAAGTGTGCTGCACCGACCCTGAGCACAGGCACTTGGGTGCCTCTGTCCTTTTAGGCATCCCCACAGATTTTCCACAGCACCCTGGGGACAGGCAGATAAACAAACATTTAAAGGCAGATGCATGTCGAGAGGTCCATCAGCAGTTCTATTAGAGTTGCTTGGTATAAGAAGCTGGACACAGCTCTGTCTTCAACCACATCTGGGCTGACCTTCCCAACAGACTCAGCTCACGCAGCCTGCCCCCCTTGTCTTTGTTCGAGTTACCCCAGTGAAGAGCAGAGTGACCTCGGCTAGCCTTGCAGCTCTTTGCTTTCAATGCCTACCCTTCAAAGAAACCTGACCCAAAGTCCAGCAAGGTTAAAGGACAGGCACCCGTTGACGTCAGCGAGGTCCCTGGATAAGGCCATCGCAGTGTTTGCCTTGTTCTTGGAATCAGCACAGCCTAGAAGCCAAGAAACAGTTAAGACTGGCCAGACATTTGCTGCCTTGGTGATCCTGAGGACCAGCCTGTCTTCTGCACACACCCCTAGTAGGGCTCAGTCAAGAGGGGACTGATACTAGAAAGCTTTTTCCATACAATCCACATTAGATGTTCTCACACCAAGCAACAAATATGGCTGGAGCTGGAGATCAAGCCCTGGAAGTAAAGCATCACACCGGGGGGGAATTGTTGACCCATGCTGGCAAGAATTTCATCTTTTGTGACCAAGTGTCAAAATTCCTGGTCTCCAAAATCTTTCAGCCTTGGTTTCCTGAGAGGTTGAAGTATTATTCCCAGTATCTCCCCACTGGTAACAGCAGAAGTGACCTCATTTGAACATGGCACACAACCCTGGGTCTGACGGAGGCCCAAATACTTGCCTCGTAAGGCCAGAGGTTCACAGAGCAGCTGCATTATTTACTTTCAGAGTTTAATTCTATCCGAGGCAATTTTTGGGCTGTACTCCAGCAACATTTACCTCTTGCACCAGTCTCCCCCTGCCATGGACACCAGCAACCCACTTCCTCACCAATGCTCTTCAGAAAAACACCTAAATCATATCGTTACTAAACCCAGCTCTTTGATAGATGCTCCATGAAGAACCTCACATGCCAAAAGAGAAGAGCTCTGAGGCATGGACTCTCTGCTCCCATGCCAGAACACCTGTTTATTTAGATGCCAAATGCCAGTGGCTCGAAAAAACAAAAACAGAAGTATGAGGTATCCTTTTCTCCTGCTTCTTTCAAAGATGATGGATGCATCTGGTTGAGAAGCTCAGCAGCAGCAGCACACAGAAAGGCTTTTTAAACACCCTCATAGCCTACAACCTAGGCACACAAATCAGTCACTAACAAAGATCAAGTCCTCATTAGACCTGAAATATGAACAGATCATACAGAACAGCGGTTTTGAGTATTTCTGTAGTAAAGCTACTTTTCCACAGCAGTAAAAGAACCCAAAGAGCCTGAGGCAGTCCCAGGCAGGACGTGCACGCTCAACAGAAGTGCTCATGCTTAAAGAAATAGAGAACCCCATAAATAAGAGACGCTGCTCAGCATGCAGCTCAGCACAGAGCCTCTGCACAGGTTGGAGACCCTCAGCACTGCACAGCGTGCCCCAGGCTGTTGGTATAAAGAGAGATGATGGTTTACTGGGTGTGAGCACAGCTTAATAGACTGGCCTCAAGGTGTACAGTTTCTCTCTGTTTGCAGAGCCTTTATGCAAAGCAAGTAGCACAGCAAGGACACTCTTCAGTCTTGGATCAGGTTGTACTCAAATCACCCACCAGCAACTTGGATGTTAGCAATAACCTGAAGCTCCAGGTACAACTCAGAAAAATACCTTCCTAAAAGCAGCCATACTGGCCACTCCAGGAGTCTTAATCTGTTTTTAAAAAGTTATGGAATCAGCTGAGGTCCACCACTGCCACAAGACCAGAAATCACAGAATCCCAGGTCAGAAGGGACCTCAAGGCTAGTAGGTCAAGAAAGGCTCTCCTGCCCCTCTACTCTGCCCTGGTGAGGCCATGTCTGGAGTACTGTGTCCAGTTTTTTGTCCCTCTTGAACTAGGGGGCCCAGAACTGCTTGAGAGAGTCCGGCACAGAGCCACAAAGACGAATGGAATGGAACATCTCCCTTGCAAGGAGAGCCTGAGGGAGCTGGGGCTTTTTAGCTTGGAGAAGAGGAGACTGAGAGGTGACCTCATCAATGTTTATAAATATGTAAAGGGTGAGTGCCAGGAGGATGGAGCCAGGTTCTGCTCTGTGATGCCCAATGACAGGACAAGCAGCAACGGGTGGAAGCTGAGGCACAGGAAGTTTCATGTAAACATGACCAGAATTTTTTTCCCCTGTGAGGGTGACAGAACACTGGAACAGGCTGCCCAGAAGAGTTGTTGAGTCTTCCTCTCTGAAGATATTCAAAACCCGCCTGGATGCCTTCCTGTGTGATCTGGTCTAGCAGGGAGGTTGGACTGGATGAGTTTTCAAGGTCCCTTCCAGCCCCTGACATTCTGTGATTCAAGGATCATCTGGTCCAGTCTTTCTTGTTCAAAGCATGGTCTAGATAAGATGGCCTGGCACCCTGCCCATCTGAATCTTGAAAGTGTCCGCTGTCCAGGAATCCACCACTTCCCTGGGGAGATGATTCCAGTGGCTGTTTGTTCTCATGGTCAAAAATTTTCCTCAGGTCCAATAAGGATCTCCACAGGATTAAGTTGTAGCCAATACCCCTTGCTCTTTTTACAAGGGGTCACATGGAAGAAATCTTCATCTTCTTCATAGCCACTCCTGAAATATTGGAACATGGTGATAAAGTCTTTCCTCAGCCTTCTTTTCTCAAGGCTCAACAAAACCATTATGTCAGCCTGTCCTCAGCACTGCAGCACTAATTCAAACACCAGTGAAGACGAAAGGTGGTTTGCATGATATTCAATTGGGACCACTAAAGGTAGACTGAGGGCTGGGCAGAACAGAGCATGGTTATTTTAGGGCCATTTGCCCACCTAAGGTCAATAGGTCCTAGAACAGAACCTGAGAAACAACAGAATGCTACCAAGCCACAAAATTTGACTTTGCGATGTTCACAGCATCAAGACAACTGAGCAAGCTTTTACCTACAGATGCAGCCAAGCTCTGTCCCACACTCGTGCTGTGTGCTCCTCACAGCACTGATGGTGTCCAACAGCAAAGCCCATCACAGCCAAACCCAGGAAAGGTCACCAAAGGGAGGGAGGGAGCTCTGGAGAAAATGAAGGGCACTGGTGGGAAAACAGCAGGAATGTGGCACAAAGGTAATTGCTGCAGACTGGGGCTGCCAGATGAGAGCAGGATCAATACTCCACTGTGTTGCTTAGCTTATTAAGGCGGGAGGTAGAGGAGAGGAAAAAAAGTATTTGAGTTGCCAGAGGGTCCACCTTCACCCCAGTCTGAGTCAGCCAGAGATGAGTTCCTGCCCAGCAACATTATCCCCACCAAATGATTTCGGCCTTACAGTTCACTTAACCAGAGAATACAAAGAGCCAGTAACCCAGCAGTCGATAATGGAATAAACTCTAGGTCAGTGACCAAGGGAAAACACACCATTTAAAGTGATTCCAGTATTGACACGCACAGGAAACAGGCCTGTGCTCTTAGTTAGTTATTTATTTTAACCAGCCTGTCTGCTCAGAGGCAGCACCGAGCCAGCTGCTAAAATTACCAGGTTAGATGCTCAGAGCCTATGGGCGAACCGCACAAGGCCAGCAGACGCCTCCGGCCCTAAGGGCAGGCTGCTGGCGAGCAGGGCTGAGCGCGCACAGCCCAGGCATGGCGAGCGAGTGCTGGCTCTGCGGCACGCCGGCAGCACAGCAGCTACCTGGGCCTGCAGCGCGGCCCTGCCAAGCTGCCTTGGGAAGTCTGGCCGGGAGTCAAGAGGGAGAGCACAAACTCACTCAAAACACTCAGCCAGCAGCCCAGCCACGCTCATTTATAGCTCCATTTCCTCTCAGGGATGTTTTTCCCCAGGAAAACGTTGCATTGACAATTTGCACCTTCAGATTAAAGATCGCTTATGGCTCTCTAGCAACTGAAAACACCCAGAAGGGTTCCTCTCTCCTCACAAGCCCAAGGAGCACTTCTTCCATCATGCATATTAGCAATGTGAGGGTGAAGTGACACCAGACATGGCACAGGCGCCAAGCAGAGAACAACTCTGATGAAGTTCATGCAGTACCACCAAGCAAAGCTATTTCCTTAAAATGAAGCAAGACAACATAAATTCAGACAAGCAGTGAACACTAATCTGGTAGATCTGTTGGCTCCATCAAATTAAGCATGAGTGAAGCATGAGGTCAAGCAGAGCTTCCAGTCTTTAAGATCATAGAATTGCTTCTGTTGGAAAAGACCTCTAAGACCATTGAGTCCAACCATTGACCTAACAGTACCATGGACATTAAATATGGTCATCAACATTAAACAAGAGCATTGAGTCCATGGCTGACCTAGCACCACATGGCTGTGGCCCAAATTGTCATATCTATTCTGCTTTTCAACACATTTAGGGATAATGACTCCAGCACCTCCCCTGACAAGACTGTTCCAATGCCTGACCATTCTTTCAGGGAAGATATTTTTTTCCTAATCTCCAATCTAAACCTCCCCGGCACAGCCCGAGGTCATTTCCTCATTCTATTACTTGACACCAGGGAGAGGAGAACAACCCCCACCACACTGCAACCTCCTTCCAGGGAGCTGTAGCGAGCAAGATCTTTTCTACAGACTGAACATTTTCAGTTCTCTCAGCCACTGCTCAGAAGATCTGCTCTTCTCCTCCCCAGGCCTATTGTTCTCCAGAACTTTCCCCAGCTTCCTTGTACACATTGAAATACACTCCAGTATCTCAATGGCCTTCTTCTAGCGAGGGTCCCACAAATAACCCTGGTATTCAAGATCAACGGAAGCATTCGGTACAAGGTAATGTTGACACTCCAGCACACAATTCAAGCTAAAATTTACCATGTTCAGACAGCAAGCTCTCAGTGCCAGTTCATCCTATTTGCAGAGCTGGCTGCTGCAGTTCTCTGGCCAACCTCCCCAGGTTGAACGCAATCCAGAGTGCTCCTCACCCATGCTGGCACCCGCAACAGCCATCGCTCCATGCAGGGTAGCCAGCCTGCCCAGGCTGATGCAGGCCATGCCAGAAGCGTGGCACTGAAGCACCATTTTGCAGTGGCAACAAAGGGAAAGCAAAGCAGATCAATACCTTTCCTAGGAGAGCACCAAGTAAATGACATTGCGCCTGATTTTTTTTCCAATCAAAAAGACCTGCTTGCCAGGAGGGAAAAGCCTTCAGGGTTGGATTTTCCAGAGGTCATTTCCAACCCCTGCCATTCTATGAGGCTGTGAATTCAGTGCCCAATAAAAGAGATCACTTAGTCTGTTTCTCCTCTAGCAGAGGTGAAACAGAGCTGTGAAGACTGGTCAGGGAGATTTTCTGGGTTCCACCAAAGGGCAATCAACTGACACAAAGGGCTGCAATAAAAGTTCGGCTTCCCACACAGCCACTCTCTGGCATCCTCACCACCGCGATTCCCACCAGCAGGAGAAGCACCTGCCTGTTAAGAGCTGGGCTCCTGCCACCGACTTGCTGAACATGTGCCACCCCACACAAGGGCACAAGCTCTGGCCGCCTGCTGACAGCCCACCCAGGGCTCAGCAGCCCAGAGCACAGCCTGGCAGCTCCTAGGGTCTCATTGCTTCCCCCATGAGCAGGATGAGAAAGCAGGGCCTTTATGCAGTTGCTGTCTCTGCCACTCATTTGCTTGGGAAACAACCAGCAGGTAAACAGTAGTCAGCCAGCAATTTGCTTACCAACACAGCAGAAAAAATAGCCTTTTTTTTTTTTAACTTCCTTTTTATTTTTAATTTCAGTTACCAACAAAGCCTTAATCCAGGTTCAATAAAGCACAGTGGAGTCTGGCTCAGATCACTCTGGCTACAAGCAAGTCAATAGCTTTCTTATATCTCTCCACTCTGCTTGGGACAGAAAAGAGGCCACTTCTTTCCCAGCCAAGACATCTGCACAAGGCATCTATGTGCTGTGAGCCAGGACCCCTCACAGGGAGAGCTGAAAAGAGATGAAAGAGTGCTTTGGCACAGCAGAGCTGTCTCCTCTCACTCTCATCTCTGCTGGCACTGCCAGAGTGTTTCATGTGGGAAAGTTTTCAACCCCAGTCTGGCCTCCCAACCATCATGGTTCTGCACTGGTTAGTTATTCACAGTGGGATGAAGTGGAAGGAGGGGAGGAACTGTGGCTCACAGCAGAGATTCAGATAGTACAGGTAGGACTGCACAGGTTGCCTGTTCTGCCCAGACAGCTGCTGACAGAGCTGCTTATTTTGCACATCCATAACCTGAAAAATACGAGGCTCAAAAGGCACTGACTGAGGAGAAAGCGTACAGGAAAGCCAGCCCTGCCTTGGTACAAATCTGTCCCTCTCCACCTCCCTACCAGAAAAGGTTCCAGAAATCAGTAGAGATGAAAACAACATGGCCAAATCCCATGCACCAAATTACCAGCCCCAGAAACACCTCAAGCAAATCAGCAGGTGCAAACCTCCTTGCCCTCCAGCACACACTAAGAACATTGCAGTATCTCAGCCTCCAAGCTCATCCCTAGACAGAAACATACCAGAAGACAGGTTACAGGTGGGTTGCTGCAGGGCAGGGACATGTCTGCCACAGGCAGAGCCTTCCCCACAGCAGGGAGGACAGCTACCAAGCCCCTGGTCCACAGCAAACTGCCACAGGCATCTCACACCTCTCCTGTGTCACATGCGCCACATGACAAAGCTCTGAAGACAGACAGCTAGGTACAAACCATAGCCCTAACTGTCAGCTGTCTTGCCAAAGGAAAGCCTCTGAAAGGTGGCCAGTGGGCAGGTGTGAGTTAGCATTGGTTCACTTCTAGGCCTGACAAACTGAAGCCTCTCTGCAGGTGCTGAAGTTCTTCAGGAAAAGCAAGACACCCAGAAAGGCAATTGTGCAAATATCCCTAGGCTGGGGCACTTTGACTTCTGCAAGGGTGGGCCTGGAACAGCCCTTCACCTCCACCTGTGATCAGGGAAGAAAGTCAGTTGAGTCCTCCAGAAGGAAGCTGTCTGCCGACCAGTCACTAGCCACCTGGGCAGTAAATCATGAAGCCCCCAAGTTTAAAATAAGAGTTCACACAAACCCATATTCCAAACACCAACAGAGCTGTATCAACTACATTAGGCTCTGCCTTGTTATCCATCATGTTTACAGTCATGTGGATGCTTTCTAAAGAGCAGATGTTTTTTAAGTTTAGTAATTCAACTGTTTAGAGTTGAGCAGTGAAAGACCCTGCACACAAAGCAAGAAGTGCATGCACAACAGCAGCCTTTTTGTTGATTTTCAACTTTTCCTCCTTTAAACTACCAAGAATGCCAGAAATAATCTGCTTCTGACAAAACAACAAAGAGGACGTCTAACAGATCAAAAGCTTTCGGGAAGGCAAAAACAAAAACAAGATGACCCTCGAACATATTCTTGTGGGACAACTTCAGAAAACCACATGAATAAGTAACACAGGCCTCCCTTGAAACAACAACAGCAAAAGCTTCAATGGATAACGTCATCAGGACTTGATCTCCACTGCAGATCAAATGCCATACAGCAGGAAACAGCTGACACCCAGCTCAGCCCAATTACATACAGCGCCCTTTCCATAAGGGGCCTTCTCTTCACTGCAAGCAAACTCCCATCCTCAGCTCTCCTCTCTGTGCTGGCAGCCAGTCCCTCCTGCCCCTTGAAGGCAAAAGGCATGGCAAAAGGCATGGCACACTCTGCCACCCTGCCTGAAGGAGCACAGAGCTGGCAGCTCTCAGAGTGACTAAGCTACACTCTCAGCAGCACCAGCGCAAGACGGAAAGCCACCAAACGCCCCAGGGTTTATCTTGGCTCTGATAACATCTTCCTGGAACATGTCCCCTAATGTCTCCAAACATCCATTTCTCCATTTGTAAGAAGAAAGAACACGGTGAACAAAACTTTGCCACTGCAGGAGCTAAAGGGAGGACACCTGTAGAAAAGGCTTTCCAACTGTGACCTGCACACTGTACTCACTGTTCTCAAGGCTCAGACGACGAACTGTCAGGAGCTTTATCTGTTTGCATTCTGTGTTGCAAACATTGTACAGCCTGCTCTGAGCACTCAGTGCAGTGTTTTCTACATACACATATCATCTCACTTATTTATACCATGCCTACTTCTTTTATATTTACTTACACATAACCATGTAAGTTTGGCATTTTCTGCATGATCACTAGAGAGTTTACTGCAGGGGACAAATTAATTACCTATGCAAAGCAGGCTAAGAATAGTCAGCAACACATTGTACTACTGACAGGCTAGACAAAGCCTCAAACAGAACTTCCCACATGTGGAGGATTACAGGCTCTACTCACAAAGGACTCAAGTGTCTTGCCTTATCTTTATTTCATTTAAAAGGAAGCAGACCTTACTGAAAACCTGATAGAAACATGTCTTGCCAGAACAAATGCCACCACATTCCTGCACTTATCAGCAGGCTTGAGAGGAGGCAAAGTCACCTAGATGTTCCAAAATACCTTTAAGTTAAAGGCCATCATCAGTTCATTAAATATTTGGGTTCATCATGACACAAACCTCCTCCTTCCTTGCAGATCCCCACTGTTTGACTCCACACAAGCATTTTGAAAGCCAGATGTGGGGACTACAAAAAGGGAGTTGCACAAAGAAAACGTCACTGCTGCTCTTTCCTCTAAGGCCAGCCATGCCCACTCATACTTAGTAAGAGAACATTCAAAAGGAAACTCAACTATGTTAGTAGCTTCATCAGATTTCTTTGATACATGAACCTGCACAGCACAAGGGTATGAGCTCAAAGGGCTTAGCCACTGTCTGACCTCTAAGGGAAGGAGCAGGTATCATCAATGGGTTTGAAATACCTTGTGCTGGTTGAGAGGTCTAACAAGTGTGTACCAGCAAGCTGCCTTGTCAAGTTCTGGAACAGCAGCATTAACTTCTGAGAGCAGCCAAGTAAGAACTGGAACTGCAGACAGACAAACGTGCCTCAGCCTTTTTCCCCTGCCTCGCCCTCTCCCTGAGCCAGTGCCTGTTTGCTTTTGTTTCTAAACTTCACTTCTTTGTGCAAACAGTCTGCAACAAGAGGTATTTGCTCAGTCCACAAGTTTCCTGCATTTCTGTCCAGCCCTAGGGCCCGATAGTCAGGCATTTCCAGCTCAGAGATTCAGGCTATGAAAAACAGCTCCAGCCCAGCAGAGAAGCGATACACCACCAGGCACTAGAAGCAGAGACAGACACTTCTGCACCCCATTATCTGAAGATCAGAGGATGCTGCAGAGGACTCTGGGGTGTCTGAGCCAAGGGGGAGCCCAACCCCTTCACCCAGGAACAAAAGCACCACATCTTTGAAGCCATGCTTTCAAAGTATCAAGCAGCTGCAAAGCCACGGCACAGCCTTCTCAAAGCTCTCCTGGCTGCCTACCCACCACCAGAGACTCTGCCCCTGGTCATGCTTTGTAGGCAGGCCAGCTCTGAAACTCAGCCCCTTTCAAGTCAGCTTTTATATAATCTTCTTTATTCTATGTGAGAGCTTTACACCACATCCATCACCACGTTCCCTGGATTTACGTGCTCAGTCTGTGGAAACACAGTCCTTTTCCCTTTTGCAAGGCCTCTGACTCCCATGTTTTCCAAGTCTTCACTGCAGCTCTGCATCCCATCGATCCTCAGGGCCTGTAGCACATCTAGCACACTGACCAGCTTTGACTTGGAACGGCACCAAGTACAACAGGTCCTCAGCAGGCTCTAGATGCAACAATAATACAAGGAATGCTCCAGTTCAAGAGAAACTGAAGGGACACAGTTGAGCAGGATTTGGTGGCTGGGGGTTATTAGTGCATTACAAACGGAACAGAAATTCAGGAAGCAGTTACCTCCAGAAAAGATTAATTTCCTTATGATGTTTGCAAATCGCACCACCAACTTCAGCTCGGAAGAGCTAGTGCTCAGTAGAATGAAATTAAGCATGTTGGATCACACAGGACACCTGAGTGGATAATAGCAGAAAATTAATGAAAGCATATGTGCCTCAGGCAGAGGACTGGAAGACCAGCAAGAGAGCTGTGCTCAACTGAACTTCATCATGATAAATGAAACCCACTGCACACGCTGCAAATGCAGAAATAGGGTGATTAGTTGTACACCGGAGGTTCAGTGTCTCCAACGTCAATTTGTTTTCTCCAAGAGCACTCTCCCAGCCAACATAAGCACATGGAGAGCCTCCTTCAGAGACAAAAGGGTACGAGAAAAAACAATTGTGAACTTTTGGAAATCGCTGACCTCACACAAGGATTTTATCCCTGGATCACCTCCAAAGAAAGTCTTCCAAAACAGCAAATTAAATGGGACTGCAGAGATGAAGCAACCTGCTGCTTAACTCCTGTCCTGATGATCAGCAGTCTGGTACTTGAGCAAGCTGGTGACTCTCGGGCACCGCAGAGCTTACCTTTCCTCAAGCAGAAGCCCTGAAACCGATCTCCCCCACTCATCACCATTGGAGTGGGGCTCACAATGGAAAGTACAAGGCACTAACAAAGACACTGACTAGCCACCGTTCAGTCAGTGTTGAAGGGAGCCCATGCCCTTGTACCACACACCTGATTGTTACCACCATCCCTGCCACGTTGCCTTCTCTCCTCCAACAGAGCATCAAGTAATTTGCTTGCACATTTCCAGCAATCTGTTGTTTTCACCGATGCCAACTCCCTCCCTGCAAAGCTAAATCCTGGAGTCTCCCTATGACTTCCCTTCACAAGAATACTAATTAGGTCTTTACTACCCTCAGGCTCTCTGAAAGAAAACAGGCATCTGCCATGTGCACTCCCACTCCAGCACTCCACTCCCAGTCAACAAAACAAGTGTGTTACTTGGTCAGTGACACAGAGAGGACACAGCCCAGCTTTGTAAGAAACCTGGGAAAGCTGCTCCATCATCCAACACATTTCACACCTCCAAACACCACCAGGAACATTGATCCTCCCAAAGGAGACCACAGCCCTTGTGAGAGGCTGTAGCCCCTGATTCACGGCACACTGGGTCATTGTCCCAACGGTGCTGAGTTCCCCCAGCACATCCCCAAGGAACAGGCTGCTACCATACCTTTGCCCACACATGCTTTCCAACCTACATCATACCCTTCCCAAGACACCCTGGTATTTTTAGCACGAGATGCACAGAGTGAAAGACAATCTGGTCACACTGATTGCACTCACTCGGAACCATCTTCCTTCAGCATGGCCTATGCCCAAGGACACAGAGGTTTTTCCAGTCCAAGTGCCTATGTAAGAATGGTTGCCAATCCTCTCTGTGACACCAGCTTGTTTCTCTGGTTCATGCTGGCTCTTCACTCCTTCCTGAAAAGTAAAAAAGGATATTTCCCAGGGTCAGGTTGCCCCCAGCTCTCATATTCACATGAACAGTCACAGAGTAACATGAGAAGGAACTGCTGCAAGAGATCCATCTTCTGCACAGCTCTAAGACAACAGAATGCCCTGTGAATGCCAAGCCCTGCATAGTTCACCTTCTGGCTCAGTTACAAGAGGATATAGCACTCCCAGCCAGACATACAGAGGAACAAAATCACCCTTTTGCTGAAGGGTCTGTTGCAAACAATCTTTCACAGAATTAATGAGGTTGGAAAAGACCTTTGAGATCACCAAGTCCAACCTATCAACCTTTGATGTAGGGAAAGGTGTCCAAACACACTGACAAAGACAACCATTCAAGACAGCCTGAACAGGAGACCACTACAAGGCCCCCAGCTTCCAAGCAGGTAAACCACCTTGACACTGCTTCTTCTCAGCTTCCCAATTGAGAACATGGCTCACAGTCACCACTGCCCATCTCCTCCAACAAGACTGGAAATTCTCCATAGCTAATCTGTATTGTACTTGGCAAGTACAGAGCTGAAAGATAAGAGAATGTAGTCAGATAATAAGAATGTGGCGCAAGTGGCTTTGGGGGCAGCATTTTAGAGCTTGAGAGATTCTTTAAATGCAGCATTTTACAAGCAGGATAAATCCTAGACCATGTGGCGACACAACTGAGCTGCATGCAGCTGCTGAGCCAGCTATCTCTTTCCAGGGGCAAGACCAGTTCCCTACATAAATGGTCCTTTAAATTTTTTTAATGCCAGCTACATGAATAGGACTTTCATGAATTCCTACAGCAATGCACAAAGACATCCTCAAAATTTCAGAGCTGCCCATCAAGCCCACATGCTAGTTGCCTCCACCAGATAGAGCATGCTCTTAGTATGGGGCCTGAACTTCCTCTTAGGAAGCTTGTCTCACTGGGGATGTTCTGCTGTCTCCAAGAAGCCAGGATTTCTGGTAAAGTTTAGTTAAGCTCAAACAGACCAGGCTTTGCAGCTTCACCTCCCAAAGGCTACACTAGATCCTGCTCCAGCAATGTTCTGAGACCTGCACAGGGTTTCTTTGTCCACACTGTGCCTCCAAAAACAGGCACAAAAGAAACTGAGATAAGCATGTAATCAATAGGCCTCACCCTGGCTGCTCTCCTGCTGGCACTGCTATTTTTCAAAGGGAACTTTTCCTTCCTCCCTCCCCTCCTGCATCGTCTCCTCTGGGGGCCGAGCCGACAGCTGCGACCACGCTAAGCCGGATCTGGCAGCCTGCTCTGTGGGGCCGACTGGGCTGTGCTCTGGGACTTGCCAGAGCCAGGACTCTAAGAGCTGTTTTTGCTGGTGTGACCAGAGCTTTTCTGTTGCAGATGGGAAGCTGCCTTGAAGACACTCTCCCACTCCAGTGGCCCAGATCCAGAAGTATGGCCATAAAAGGAAAGGTTGAGAGAACTGTGTTGTGTTCAGCCTGGAGAAAGAAGGCTTAAGAGAGACCTTGTCATGTTCCAATATTCAAAGGGTAGCTACGAAGAAGAGGGAGACTTCTTTATACAAGGAGTCACATGGAAAAGACAAGGGGCATTGTCTACAAGTTACTTCTGGGGAGATTCGAATTGGACACAAGGAAAATTTTTGACCATGGGAACAGTCTGTGGAATCACGTCCCCAGGAAAGTGGTGGATTCCCCAACATTGAACACTTTTTAAAATGTGGCTGGGAAGAGTGCTGGGCAATGCTTTTGACAGGTGAGGTTAGACCAGATCATCCCTGAGGTCACTTCCAACCTGTCATTCTATGAAATATCTTTGGTCTCCCTCTGCAGCAGCTCAGCTACCCCCAGGGGAGGCTGGGACCTCAGAAACAACACCTCCTGCTTAGAAGAGATTCATGCCTTGAAGCTGTGCTATGTAACTAATCAATCATGCTCACCCTACAGTGGCTGGAGCACCAAAACCACCCTGTGAGGAATATCCATGGTTAGCTCCAAGGAAGGTCTCCCCCTCATCCCATGGTTACAAGAAGTTTACAACCTGATCCTCTTCCAGCTGCTTGATGCATCCCAATCCCACAGTGCCTGTGAGCTGCTGGCTTATTCTGTGCTGCATACTCTGTTGTTTCCAGCTGTGTTGCTTCTGCAGAGCAAGACAGGGGAGCCTATGGTCTTTCCAGGACATGTGGTAGGTATGATACTCCAAGAACATGCAAGACACAACCACTACAGGGAAGCACAGCAGAACTGGGTCTGTGTGAATAAGCCCAACTGCCCTGCCAAAATTCCTTGAAGGACAGACATGAACACGATGAATATGAAAGATATATTCTCAGACACACTAATGCTACTGAGACACTGAGAACAATCTGTACTGTGCTTTCAGGAAATCCTCTCTTTTCCATATTCATACTGTTCCAAAAACTCCTACATGACATCCCCTCTAGATAAGTGCAAGCTATTACACAACTCAGGAAACACAGACAGAACCTTGAAGACACTCTCACGGCACATTCAGCAAGGCTGATGGTTTATCCACCTGAATTTTTTTCCTCACTGGCTTGTCCTTTGTAGCTCCTAATAACACACAGAGACCTCCAGGGACTTTTTTTCACATGCAATACTTGGTGTCACTGCAAGAGCAAGCTCTCAGGGATGAAACTGAAGTATGGGGGCATGGACACACATAAAACAGCAAAAGCAGCAGCCAACATCAGGCCCCACCCTGGCTTTAAGCTGGAAGAGGGTAGATTTAGACTGGATATTAGGAAGCTGTTATTTACTGTGAGGGTGCTAAGACACTAGAATAGGCTAATCCCTCCCTGGAGGTGTCCAAGACCAGGCTGAAGAGGTCCCTGAGCCCCCTAGTCTAGTGGAAGGTGTCCCTGCCTATGGCAGCAGGGTTGGAACTAGATGATCTTTAAGGTCCCTTTCAAGCCAGACCATTCTATGATTCTACGATTTCTGTACCCAACAACTGCACTTGAAGGAATTGTGCAGCAGGAACCCACTGAGCCTGACCACATGAGGAAACCCCAGGGCTACATACAGCAAGGCAGTGCCCCAACTCAGCCCATGGAGACACTGCCAGCTTGCTCCAGTCTCATCAGCAGCAAGCACAACCCACGGCTGCTAGGCTAGCACACAGAAACCCAGCTGGCTGTGTGAGAAACGAAGAAAATCAATACTAGTCGGATTGTTTGCAAATCTATTTCCCCCCTCACCTTCCCAGTCTCACCGCGGACAGCTCATTAGATGCCTGGAGAGCTGCCAGAAATGGATGGGCTTGAGCAAGCAATGTTGCAGTCCTGCTGGAGAGCTGCCTGGCTGCTAGGACCTACACACCAGATAACCAGCCCGCCGCAGCCTGCTGTAAGCCTTTCACCAACCCCCTTCTCCAGACAGCAGGTGAAAGTGGCGCACACCAGAGATAAAAAGGGTGAATATGATTCAGCCCAACGTGCACCTGTCCTCCAGACAAAGCCTACTCCCGGAAGCCAGGCTGCGCCTCTCAGCGCACAAAGCCGGGTCTAAATCTGTCTGTAATAGAGCTTTTCAGGCTGACTGAGCAGTAATGTTCACAAGCTGCTCCCCTCCAGGGAATACTGTATCTTCCTCACTGCATTACCCCAATCAGAAAGATCAGCGAGCAGCTCAGAGGCATCGGTGGAAGAGGCACCACCGATGCGATTCCATTTAGAATCTATCAGAATATTTTATTCCTCCCTTTGAAAGCAACAGATTAGGTGTTTCCACGTCTCTTTGAAGTGTGGCACAACGATTCACACCAGTGGACCAAACACCCCTTGCTCCTCATGCCTCTTGCTGTGCCAGGTACTGCAGATGGGAGAAAAGGCTCTTTGAAAGCACCCCAGAATGACCCGAGGCAAAGCTACCTCTGCAATCAAAGGCTGAACTCCCAGCCAAGGGGTAGCGATTTCTCTTCACCACAGTGAGTTTTATTTCCATTCCAGCTTCTTTATTTTCAGAAAGTCTCCTGGAAAATTGTGGTGCACCTCTACTCCCC